>PVIJ01010857.1:18334-28501 GCA_004024925.1 Scalopus aquaticus | reverse complement strand
GGAACGACATTTTGAGCCAATTTCTTCCAGCTTCCTAAAGCTCACCGTCTACTGGGATATTAGAGAAGGGACTGTAAAGGATTTGGAGGGAGGGGGAAAACAGGCTGAACGATTGGATGGAGAGAAGTCGCACTGGCAGAACTGAGGCCGGGGACTCAGTCGTAGCGCTGTGAGGAAGCCACGTGTATTTGCAAAGGTGACTTTCGCAGTCCTAAAATCACCATAAAATACCCGGCGTTAATTTGCCTTAGGGATCTTTCAGCAGCTCATGAACCTCACTGACCTCTGACTGCAGCGGCGAACCGAGCGTGGGCAGGACTCTTGCCCGAAATGAAGGCCACCGCGAGGGAGGAGGCTGGGGGCTAGAGACCGCTAGGAGTCGCGGGATCGGGAGGCACTTTGCCTGCTCAGAAAAAAGCTTCGAGAACGTGCAAGTACAATAAAACGGTCCGACCGGAGCAGCCCCCTCAGCCTGATCCTCAGTGCTCACAGGTTCCTGGGAGACCCCACTTTCACAGACCTGGAAGTGGGAGTCGGGGTACAGGTCAAAGGCGCAGAACTAAATCTGAGGAGGATGGTGGAGTGGATAGTTACCTAAAATCTCATCTCCTTCCTTTCTTCGCCTCTTTTCCACCCCTTTACCTTTCCTTTTTGTTCCCTGCCTTTCCTGCTTCTTTCCACGTTATTGTCTCTCTTTAGGAATTGAGTTTCTGGCGCCAATGGATCCCTCCCCAAATATCTGGGGCGAGCTCGAGGTTGTCTTGTAGGCACTAGCCTCGCTGTGGATCAAAGTGGGTCGCAAGGAAGGGGCTTTGGGGTTCCGCAGATACCCACACATGCAGCGGGGATAGGGAAAGGGCTCTCGTGGAAGTGCAGAGAAAGGAGTGTTGTCTGACTGACAAAGTTGGCTGAGCACCCGCATGCACTCTTGTGGATTAGGTGCCATAAAACCGCTACGCTGAACTGTTCCTGTCGCGACCCGGAGCCCACTCTGCCAGTTCTGCCCGATGCCTCTGCAGAAAAGAATCAGTTGCGACCTGGAAGCGGGTAAGAACGCTCTGCGGGAGAAAAACAACAACAACCACTGAGGGCTCCGGGTTCCGGTCGGGTTGGCAAGCCTCACACCCAGCGCGCGGACTAGCGGAGCGAGAACCCACTCAGCGGCTGGACCTGGGCACTGCCAGACGCAGCTAGCGGATTCGCTCCCCCAACCGCGGGACTTGCTTCTGCAGGCTTTCCCTGCAGCGGACCAGAACTCTGGGTTTTCCAACGCTCACTCGTGTTTCAGAGCCCACCCGGTCGGTCTCAGTTGCTCAGGACATGGACTGCGTACCCCGCACAACCCCAGACCCCGTGGCGCACATTCCGTTCGTCTTCGCAGAGACCCCTCTCCAGCCCCGGTCATTTGCCTGCACCTCCCGTCCTCTACGCTTCCTCCACCAGCCGCCCGATGAGCGGCAACCAGGCTGCTTTCTGCAAAAGACCAGAGGAAGAAGGCAGGGGGAGGGAGAAAAGAGAAGGGAAGGAAGGAAGCGAGGAAGGGAGAGCTGCAAACTGGAATAAGCTCTTTGACACACTCGGAGAGGTACTAGGGCTCGGGAAAAAACAGTTTAAGAAAAGAAAGGGGAGGCGTCCAGATCAGAAAGGTAATTCACAAATGAAGGCTCCTGCCCAGAGCCGGAGCTGCTCCCCGGCTGAGGAGCTCCAGCAGGAAAGAAGCAGGGCGTCTTCTTTGCCACTTACCTAGCCCCCTGTCTACAAAGCTAGTGATGGTATTAGCCGACTTGGAAGACTGGAAAAAACTGGCGTTGATGCCCAGCTTCTCGGCGATGGAGTAAGTCCTGTAGATTGACAGCATGTACTCGTGGGGCACCACACGCGGGCCCCTTCCCGGTGACTCCTGCGCCTGTGGCTGCTCTGGCGGCCGCCGCTGGGGATCACCCCGCTGCGGAGGCTCTGGCTCCTGGTGCTCCTCGGGCGCCCGGGCCGTGGCATTCTCTGGCTGCGCCCGCGGCATCTTCCCTTCCTTGCGACTTCTCATTCCCTTAGCGGAGCCCAACTCAGCGGACGAAGAGGAAGAGATAGAAGCCTGCTGGAAACCCGGCAAATCCCACAGAAAACTGATGAGAAAGACGGCCGAGAGCAGGACCCTGGGCGTATCCATGGCTAGCGAGTGACTTCGTCTCCCCGAGGGGTGGCGGCTCAGGGCGCGAGGGGCACGGAGCGGCTGGACAGCGGCCGGGGCCCGGCTCCTCCCGCGGACTAGGAGTGCGAGGAGCCGGGTCCCAGCCACACAAACCCTGGCCCTGCCACGCCCCCTCCCGCCCCTCGCCGGGAGGGGAGTGGTGAGAGCCGAGGGGAGGGGAGCAGAGAGGGTGGGAGAAGGCGGGGTGGTGCGGGCAGGAGGTGTGGGGGAGAGGGGCCGCGGTGCGCCGGTGTGGCAGGGAGACGCAGCGCCCCCGCGGGGCGTGCGCGGGGTTGCGGGCTGTGCGCCCGGAGCCCGCCCGGAGCACTGGGTTGGGTAAGGCGAACGCAGTCGTCCAGCGGCGAGGAAACAAGGGTCATCCGCAGCGCCAGAGCAGCCCTAGTACTGTCCAAAGCTCTGCGACTCCGCCGCGCGGTACCGGCACTGGGTCTTGACCAGCTGTCTGCACTTTCCAGCGATCGTGGGGCCCCGGAAGGAGGAAAGCGGCGGCGGCGCCCCCCAGAGATTGCTGGGAGCTGGAGCCTCTGCGGCCGGCTGTTCTGGCTCCGTGGTGGTACTTTCTTGCCGTGGCCCCAAACCCAGGTGGGCCGTTCGTTGCCCTCAGGGACCCAGTCCAAGGCCAGAGAAGCTTCGCCGCCCCGCCAGCGCAGGCCCCAGCTCTGAAGAACCCCATTCTCTCTTTGGCGTACTGCTCTCCACAAAGACAGGGCATCTGTTCCCGACCCTCGAGGTCAGGCAAAGGCCACGCGTCTTGAGAGTCTGGATGGATGCTAAAAACTGCTGGCTCTCTTCAGGCCCCAGTCTCTCGTCTCGCAGTCCCCAATATCTTCTGACGCTTCATTTCTCCGTGGTCTGCTCCCTTTGGAGGCCTGGTCCCCTCCTCCACCGCATCCCTATTTTCCCTCTTTGCTTCACCTCCCGCCTTCAATAATTCCTCCTTTCCCAAGTTCCTTCTGCATTCCTATCCCTCTTCCTCAGCCTGCTTTTCTTCTCACACTGCCCTCCCATCTCTCTGCCTTCCCACCCTCCGTCTCCTCGGGGTCCCCCTCCCCTTGCAGTGGACCCCTCCCTTTGTAACTCTTCCCCAATCTGTTTCTCTTCAGCCCAGCCTCGCCCCATCACGAGTTTCCTTTATCTGTCCCCAGATTCCCCGTGCCTGTCTTC
The DNA here is from genome assembly GCA_004024925.1 of Scalopus aquaticus. Lineage (NCBI taxonomy): Eukaryota > Metazoa > Chordata > Mammalia > Eulipotyphla > Talpidae > Scalopus > Scalopus aquaticus. Next base: position 25,131 of record PVIJ01010857.1, on the reverse strand, counting down.
CCCGCCCACTGCCTCGTTCATTCCTGGGCCTGAACGCTGGAAGAAGAGGTGGAGGGCACTTCTCTACCACAGTGCTCCGTGCCCTGGAATGCTACGGAGAGATCCTCTGTGCATTTGTTTCCTACTTGGGCACCAACAGTCAAATGTCCTCTTTTAATTGTCCCAGCAGCTTTGGGAGATTGGATTTACTGTTTTCACTTTCAGAGATTAAACAGATGAGACAGAAGGGATAGATGACTTTTCCAAGAACACTAGGCCTAGAGGTCATACAACAGTGTGACCAAGCCCAAGGATCAGACCCCAAATTCAGTGTTCTTCCCACAACGACGGAAAAGAGTGGCTGGCGGGCCCAACATCTTTATTTGATTTCTTGCTTTTTTTCTTTTATGGCTTTATTTGCTTACAGATGATCCCTCACACACACACACACACACACACACACACACACACACACACACACACACACACAGCGTTGTGTGTGTTCCCAGCCTCACTTATTGCTTAAGTGATCCCCCCTCCTTCTGGCTTTCTCCCTCCCTCCCTTTTTTTCTTTTTTATTCCATTTTCTGTCCATATAGGGATTATTCTCCTGACAGACTGCAGGAGGAGGGAGTTTTGCTTCCCTCTGCCCTTCATTCTTTAATGACCTTCACCTTTGGGCTAGCTATGCCCTCTACCCTGGGCACTGGCCTTCTATAGGACCCAAGAGAATTTGTGTATAAGGAGGATTCTAAGCCCTTTATGTATATTATTTCACTTATCTTCAACACAATCTTATAAGTACTATATTAGCCCTATTTTACAGATAGGGAAACTGAGGCCCAAGGTCACACTGCTCCAGAGTTTGGGCTCTTCACCACTATGCTGTTGAACTGATTACGCTCCTCTTGGTCTCCTCTGACAATGCCCCCTCCGGCCTTATCCCAGCCCGATTATGCTCCCTTGTGATAGTCTCATGATTGTCAAGTTCTAAGACTTTAGGTTCAAAGTCAGCCTTTCTCCCTTATTGTCTCTGTGTTTTGTTTGTTATTTACCATATTGACAATATATGATTTTTTTGTAATAAATACAAATATAAATATTATATTTATAATCTAATATATATACTAGAGTATATTATTTGCTCTAGTAACAACATAAAAGAAAATGTAACTAAAGAAACAACTCTTCTCAGATTATTATTAATTTTTTGCTACTACAAGTCAACAATGATTTGGCCTTTCTGGGTTCACCTCCATTCCCTCTCTATTATTCTTTACCTTTTGTGCAAATGTCATTTTCACGTTATTGCAAACCAGGGATAGATACTGTGTTGTATCCTTCCCTTGTCACTTAACCATGTGCCCAAGGCATGTCCGCTCGTTCTTTTCATTTTTTGGTGTGGTTCTATATTATTGCCAAGAAGCTTCCTTCACCCTCTCTGCTCTTTGGCTCCTCTCTGCAGGTTTTCACCACCCCTCCATTGGCCTGCATAGGCCACCTCTGCAAAACCACAGACACAAAACTCCTTGTCTTTTATTTACAGAAGCAAAGCTCCCCCCTCCCCCCTACCTGTCACCCTTGGGGTGCACGTGGTCCTGTCTGGTCTGGGTCCTGTTCCCTACATCTGTCTGTGGATTGTTATCCAGGAGAGGCTTCCTCCTGGTCTCTCTCCATCCCTTCCCTTGGGAGAAATGAACACTTGCGGTTTTTGTTATCAGCATTTTAATTTCTATCAGTATGGAGTCTGGTTAATGATGATTCATGGTTTCAGACCCTTTATTCCTATAAGAATGTTCCTGCCTGCAGCTGCTGCCCTGCTTGTTCTCTCTTCATTTTGCCCACAGCAATTGTTATCTTCTACAAGTTATCAGTAAACAGGAAACAAAGTAATGAACCCATTTGCCGTGGTTTCAGATCTCAGCACATTACATGGAGTCCTGTGTAAGAGTGAATGACTCTGGGACAGGGACCACAAAGGATGTATTCGGTTTTCCAGGCCTCAGGATTCCACGGGCAGGTCAGCCCCTACTTTGTTGCTACCAGCCTCTGGTCTGTGCAGGGAGCATGCTGGCTGCCTGTGCTTGAAAGGGCTGCCATGCTCATTCACAGGTGAGTCACAGAGGGACAGACACGCAAGAAGGGCACCCCAGCCAAACTCTAGCCAGGACTGGGAGATCAGGGGCAAGGCTTTCCAACTCCTAATCTAGTGCTTCCCTTATATTAAAAAATATTTCAAATATGTTGACAAGCATCTACTGTAACAAATACCTCTTCCTCCCTCATGGGTATGTTTAATACAATCCACCAATATTAATTTGACTATGCCAAGGGGCGCTCTCTCTCTCTCTCTCTCTCTCTCTCTCTCTCTCTCTCTCTCTCTCTTTTCTCTCTTAAAAATAAAGATAGAAAGAACAAGCTTCACGTCAAAATCTGCCTTTAGATCTTCTCAGAACATTTCTCAAATCTGAAATAATGCTGTTGAATTTAACTTTTCAATCTGGCCTTAGATTTCCCTCCTAATTCTTCAGCAGTTTTTCTATGAAGAACATTAAAAAGTGAGAGGCTCTTGAGCTGAAGCAAGAGGGTGTGGTATAGGCATCCTTGGTAGTTTAATTGGGGCATTCTTGGTTTGATTTCTTTCCTCCCAAATTTAAGGAACTAGATGCAGCTGGGCTGTGTGGTATGTTCTGCCCCCTTGTGGACTTTGAGGAAGTTACCACTGGAAAACAAGTAATGGAGGATGTATGTATAGACACAAGACGAGCAAGGGACAGTGACATCTATGAACATAGTTTTAACAAATTAAGAAAGTCATATATAAAATATGTATCACATTTGACAACCAAACATCCATAAATGAGAGCTCTGCCTGTCCAGAGATTCAGCACCAAAGCAAATAGAATTACCCTGTTACTATCTGAAATCTGTGCTGTTACTGTTTTAAAGATACTATTACATATTTGCCTGGGGAGAGAAGATTCTCTCAAATGAATAGGGAAGCTTACCTCTCTTGCTTATCTCATTTTTCACTCACATGTCTCTTAAAAGGCAGCTTTTATAAAAATGACTTCAGAGATTTTACTTTTAGTAAGGGACCTACCCACAGGTGAAGTAACTATGAAATTATTGCTTTAGTTTGAGGTACTGATTTCATAAGGTCCCAGTTAGGATGCAAACATCATATTTTATTACCACTGTTGCACTATTCTGAATATAATCTGAAAAGATGTGCTAGCAGCCACCTATGTGGTTCAAAAGAATTAAGACTGGTGCTTTCCACTCAAAGAAGACTGATAACAAAAAGACCCAGGGTGCTGGGTTTAAAATTCTGTTGTGTTGAACCTCTAGAATTTCCAGGAAGGGAAATGAGGAAGAAATTGAGGGGCACTGCCACTGCCCATGAATGCTGGTTAATATTCCTCAAAAGAGGGGCAAGGATGAAAACTGTATGGAGTGCTGAGCCACAGGAAGAAAGGGGAGGCCCATTTTTGGGAGAGGACACTGAGGAGGGTACATAAGATGAAACTTCCCCTTCACAAGTTAATCTTCACAAGGGAGGTTATTCTCCCTGCTTCCCCTAATTTATTTTGAGACTGATTATTCCATTGCTTTGCTGGTTAATTTGTTTGTTTTGGCTCTCCCAGTCTTTCCAGAATGACTTACAGACTATTTTTTTAAATTGAGGTAACATTGGTTTATGTCATTATTTATGTTTTAAAAGTATAGGAATTCCCCCTTCAGGTATTGTTACAACACTACACCTCCCACCCAAACACCCATAGTCTGTCACCAAGTCCACCCATTGTGCTCTCTCTTCACTGTTCTCATCCCTCTTCTTCCCCCTCCCCCTCTGGAAGCCTCAGTTCTATAATCAACTTTTTAGGGTTAGTTCTTAGTTTGGTTTTACTTCACCCTTGGTTTGGTTTCTCTATATTTCACATATAAGTGACACTATCTGGTGTTTTTCTTTCTTCTTCTGATTTATTTTACTTTGTGTAATCCCCTCCAACTCCATCCATGTTGCTACAAATGGAGTTTATCATTTTTGATAGGTAAGTAGTACTCCATTGTGTGTCTATATATATCACATCTTCCTGATTCACTCATCTATATTTGGGCACTTAGGTTGTTTTCATAGCATGGTTATTATACACAGTGCTGCAATGAACATAGGGGTGCAAGTTTCCTTTTGAATTACTGTTTCATATTTTTCAGATCAACACCTAGGAGTGGAATTGTTGGATCACATGGCAGATCCATTTTTAACTATTTGAGAAACCTCCATACTATTTTCCACAGGGGACGGACCAGTCTACATTCCCAACAATAGTGTAGGAGGGTTCCTTTATGTCCACATTCTTGTCAGCACTTGTTGTGTGTGTTTTTTTGATATGGGCCACTGGTATAGGTGTGAGGGGATTTGGATTTGCATTTCCCTGACACTCAGTAATAGTGAGCATTTTTTTCATCCGACTGTTGGTAATCTATATGTCTTCTTTGGAGAAGTGCTTATTTAACTCTTCTGCCCATTTTTTGATTGGCTTATTAATTTCTTTTTGTTGAGTTGTATGAGTTCTTTGTAGATCTTTGATATGCTTTTGTCAGAAGTAGGATGTACAAATATTTGCTCCCATTCAGTAGTGTCTTTTTGTCCTAGTGACTGTTTCTTTCACTTTGCAGAAGACTTTTAGTTTGAAGTAGTGCCGATTGCTTATCTTCTCTCTTATTGTCCTTGTTGCTAGAGACAAATCCCCAAGATATCTTTGGAACTACTTTGAGAAGTGTTTTGCCTGTTTTCCTTGATCTTTTATGGTTTCCGGTCTTACACCCAAGTCATTTCTTCATTTTGAATTGATTTTTGTGTATGGTGTGAGAAAGTGGTCTGGCCATTCTGTTGCATGTGGCTGTCAAGTTTTTCTAATACCAGTTATTGATGAGACTTTCCTTACTACAGTGTACACTATTGGATCCTTTGTTGTAAATTAACTGTCCATATAGATGTGGGTTTATTTCTGGGCTCTCAATTCTATCCCACTGGTTATATGTCTGTTTTTGTCCCGGTACCATGCTGTTTTGATTATTATAGCATCACAATATAATTTGAAGTCTAGAAGTGATGCTGCCATTCTCCTCTTTTGGGTGGGGGGGTGGTTGGCCAGGATTGCTTTGGCTATCCAGGGTCTTTTGTGGTTCCATCTGAGTATCAGTAATATTTGTTCTATTTCTTTGGAAAATGTTACTGAAATTTTGCTAGAGATTGTATTGAATCTATATATTGCTTTGGGTCAGATGGCCATTTTGACAATATTAATTCTTTCAATCCATGAACAGGGAATCTCCATTTCTGTGTGTCTTCTATTTCTTTTAACAATATCTTATAATTTTCTTTGTATAGGTCCTTCACCTTCTTTGTTTACTCCTAGGTATTAATTTTTTTTTTTGGTGTAATGGTAAATGGGATCATTTTCTTAGTTCTTCCTCTTCTAGTTCATTGTCTGCATATAGAAAGGCAACTGATTTTTGTGTATTGATTTTGTAACCTGCCACTTTGCTGAACTGACTTATTGTTTCAATTAGTTTTTCAGCAGAGTCTTTAGTAGAGACAGTAAAAATTAAATGGAGTGAAGGGTTGTGCTTGATGATATAGTATGCATAACCTCTCTGGGCCTCAGTTTCCCCCCTTTGTCAGCTGACTTAGAGATTCAGTCATCCCATGTCTGCTATCAGTATGTCAGGACTGAGATTGGCAAGGAATTCAAGTTCCAGTTCTGGATATTGAAATAAGTATGATGGCTCACTGCAGGTATCAAATGGATCTAATCACTGTTCTTTGATTCCACCTCAGGGTACATAGATAGGCAACCATGTTACAGTTTGCCAACATCAGTGGTTCTCAGAGTATAACGACTGGACCAGCAGCATCAGCATCATCTGGGAAGTTGTTAGCAATGCCATTCTTCGGTCTCACCCTAAGCCCTCACCTTAGGCCATCACCATCATCAGAAAGTCTGGGACTGAGGTGCAATGATCTAGGCTTTAACATGCTCTGGGGGGACTCTGATGCCTGCTGAGGTTTGAGACCCATTGGTCTACACCATGAAATAGGGGCAAACTATATGCCAAGAACTTCAAGAAATGCTTTGATTTTTAAGAGAATGTTGTAAAGGAAATGCATAGTATGCAACTTTATTCTCAGATTAATGATTCTCATTCCTAATGAGCAAATAATTTTCATTCCCCATGCAAACCAGGTGTATTTAATTGCCTAGAGTCATACCAGGTCAAACTGATTTGGCTCATCTGGCCTGATCTCTAAAATAAGCAGTGTTGGTCCTGTTTAGAATCTGGACGAGAGACAAAACCACATCAGAAAAAGCAGACTGTGGGCATCTTTTTATATGCTGATTGCTACCAAACAAAAGGGAAGGGACTTAGAGCTGCTGGTTCCCACCCATCCGTCACTTCACAGTTTTATGACCTCAAAATCTTCTAACTTTCGATATTTTTCTCTTTCTTTCTGGCTTATTTCACTGAGTATGATCCCCTCTAATTCCATCCATGTCGATGCAAATTGCATGTGTTTATCTTCTTTCCATGCTGAATAGTATTCCATTGTAATATCGAATGGTTTCACTTATAACAGGACTATAGGGAGGCCGGGTGGGAGAGGGACAATCAGTGGGGGGGGAGGGGGGGAGGAAGGAGCCGGAGGGAGGGAAGGGAAAGGGCACAAAATGGAATAGAAAAGAACACAAGGGACCATGGAGATGGATCACGGGTGAATTGGTGGTGGGATACCCTAGGGGAATACAAAA
>PVIJ01010857.1:0-18234 GCA_004024925.1 Scalopus aquaticus | reverse complement strand
AGTACTCATTTTTTTATATACTTTTGCTCTGGAACTACATTTTAAAATTTCAATTTAACTAGCTTTCATATCTTCTAAAGAGTTTCTTTTTGTTAAGTAACTTCTCTAAAAAGGCTAAGTTTGTTTGACATAGTGAGCTTTTACTGTATTTCGCTGTGAATTTGTGGTAACACTTTTCTTCTGTAATGATTCAACATGTTTTATGTTCGTCCAAATATTCTAGATTAAAAACACATTGCAGTTTGCTAATGGGTATTGAGCAGACAAAATGCCTTCTCAAATGAGCGTATAGGATGCTTATGAGAGTAAAGATGATTAAATTCTAGGAATGATTTGATCCTTGCCAAATCTTGCATAGAAAATTACAATTACATAGGAAATTGTCTTTCCTGTTTAGGATCAAATTTGGTTTTAAAAATTACTACCAACTTTGTAAACATTAAAATAGAAGCCATAAAGATGTGAAATTTCACACAGGGGTCCTACAATATTTGGATAATTATAAACATATGGCTACTTTACATGAGCTCTCTATTAAAAGTGTATTTACTAGGGCTCTGGGAAAACAGAGGTTCTCAAATTCAGGGTTTATTTACATACACTAAGAATGTCACATTTACCACCAATTTATCATAATCTATTTTTGCTTCAGAACTCTAAATAACATTAGCTAAATGATTGCACCGTCTTTTGCGTATTGCTTTCTTCTCTGTTAATATAGAGGGTTTACTTGTAAAAGAAATCGCAGAGAACAGTCAACACCTGGAGCAACAGTGGTGACTACTTTTGCTTTTAAAGCAATTTCAAGTATTTTATGATAATATTTAGAGCATGAGTCTGACGAGCTTCAGTTATTCTAGTCACATAGAAATGACTGATGCAGCTATTAATTTCCATGTCATTTTGCAATACTTCGATGTATCTGTTTCTAGGCATGACTAAAAATAAAGATGTGTTGCTTATTTATTTATATAGAATTCGTTAAATGAACACTTCAATCTGAGCAAGTTAAAATTTCATTTTGAAATTAATATGGAATTTAAAGTTTGAATGGTGGTGACTTAGGGTGATGGTAGCTTGTGTTCATGTGGCTCTATTCCTCTCGAGCCGTTGTCCCAATCCCCGAGTGCCTCATATAATCCTAGCGGCTTAAGGGAGGACAGAATTGTAAAGATCAGATAGTCTGACCCTTCTTTTAGAGACTAGGAGGCATGGCTCAAGAAATTGGTCAGAGACTTACTCAAGCTGCCCCAGTTCATCCAGTGGAGCGCTAATCCCCGGCCTGAGTCCAGGGCTCCCTGCAGCACGCCGGCCCGTTTCTCGGCACTGATCTCCATCAGCGTCTATTTGAACGTCTTCACGGAATGAGGCTGAGGACTGTGAAGACACTGTAGGTGTTTCGTGTACCTGAAGGGCCACCCACTAGAGTGGGCTGCATAATGTGGAGATTCAGGTGCTCTATATTTATAGATGTTCAGTCTAGGTGTTTACATGTTTTATATACTTTTAAGTGGACTCCACTGGGTGAGGCAGACATGATACAGTTCTCAGTCTATGTGGTCTATATCAGCATCTGTGCTGGAACAGACTGACCTCCACTTCTTCTTGCTCTTTCTCCTGCAGGACAAACTCCACAAGCATTATAATCCTTACAGAGCATTTTGCTACCTTGAAAACCATGATGGACTCATGACCAATTTTCTCTCTTCCTTGCTGAATGATCCTTGAAACATTCTTCAAGTGTTTCAACAGAACCCGCTGTTGCCAGGAAAGTCCTGCCCTCCTACATAAAGGCCGGGGTGAACATTAGTTTATATGTCAGCTATAGTCCAATAATCAAATCCAATCTTCAAGGATTTTTTTAGTTCTGATCTTCGCCACTTCTTACACTAGAAAACAATCACTGAGGTGGAATTTAGCTTGCATCCATTCATTGAGATACACTGTCATTTTAACATTTAAGAAGAACTGGAGTTGCACAGAGTGGTTATACATCCATCAATGATTTAAGAGAGCAACGAGAAAGGAAAAGACCCCAGGCCTGTCCATGAAGCAGGGGTTTGCTCTGGTCTTTCCCACTCTCTGACTCCTGAGACTTGCAGATGGCAGCCTGCTCAACGCTCTCTCTCTGTTCAGCTCAGACACGGTGGTCATTATCCTCATTCCAGGTCTTCATTCCTGCTGCCTCCTCTTTCTCCCACGCCTTCCTTTTATCTTCCTTGTTCCCTCCCTCTTTCTATTCCTTCTCCTTCAGCTAGCTAGAATTTGGGCCTGGAGCACATCTAAAAAACATTTCTCTCACATTGGTCCTAACTTAAGTATCAAATGAATTGAATTTTATATTTTCCCCTTAAAAAAAACCACCACTTGAAATTAAACTACTTTTCCTTTTATGTAAAAATGTCCCTTGATAGATTTATTTTCCCACAGTGGCCCTGAAAGGGGAAAAAAATACCCTCTCTCTCCCATAAGAATTTTATTACTTGATATTTGTTTAAATATGGCATCAAATAAATACTGATTCCTTCCCTGTATGTTATATTTTTATAACTAAATGGAGCCAATACAATTATTCCCTTGGTGTACTTTTTTAAAGTTCAAATGCCTGCCATGGATTATGATCAAATGCCTGCCCTCTCTCAGAAGTGTACTCATATTTGAGCAATATTAGGCAGTATCCAACCTGCCAAGAATGTCACTTCAGGAGTGTAATACCTGAAATTATCACGTTAATGCTAAAGGTTTCTTCAATAAGCACTGAGCTTCTGGCATCCAGAGTCTGTTGCAGTCTAACCCTAACTTCATCTCCCTCTGCTCCTGAGCATGCACCTGTCTGCCGTGTTCACATACGAGGCCCTGGATCCTTCTGAACCTGTGTGCATTTTCTCATCACCTCCCTATGCTTCATCTGGAAGGCTGGCTTGCCTGCCTGCAGCCTCTCTACCCTCTGCTCTTAACATCAAGACACATTCTGTGTCATCAGCCTCTGCCACAGCCCCTGGTGTGCCCTGCAAGGGGGAGGGGAGTTTGTGGAGATGAAGGAGGGGAAAAAAATCTCCTTGGATGGTTTGATCAGTTTTCCTGCCTTGATGTTCCCACATCACCTCCATATACACACATACCCCTTTTCCTAGAGCAAGGAAACTGGGGTTCATCCTATAGAAGTAATATTTCTCTCAGGCCCTATATTACAGAACATACCCAAAGAACCCCAAGGAGCATAATTTCATGGGAATCACTTTTGAAAAACTTCTAACCACCCTGACAAGGAGACTCTTAGAAAGTCATTTCGAGAAAGACCTAAAACATCACCCAAGATGTGAGTGTGATCTGGCTGTGCCATCTGTCATCACACTCATCACCAGGGGAGATTCAACTGACCTAACTGGCTAAGGGGGGGGGTCCCCTTCCTCTTTCACTGCCCCATGTGGGTACCTCTTCCATAGAGGAGAGCCATTTGGTCAATGGTACACCAATTGCTGCACTCCCCTGTTAGAATCTCCAAACAAGCACACAGGGACATTTGTATGAGAATGTAGGGCAGCCAAGCTTCTAAGACTCCAGAAACACCCAGATAAGGCACTGAGTGTGACAGTTTGTCTTTCTTAAAATAAATCATCCAGTTCAAGTGGCCCAAAATGGGCAGGTGGAGTAATGGTACAGGTTGCCCAGGCACAAATCCCAACTCTACCATTGTGGGTCTAGAACCTTGCCATCCTATATAACCTTTCCTGGACTTGGCAGCTTCAGCTATAATGTGGGGTCAACATAGCATCTAGCTCACACATTTTGGCGAGGGTTAAATGAATGAATGTTCATAAGACAAAATATTGAGAGGCACATAGAAACATTTGCATTGTTAATCATATTATTCTCTTATAGACAAGAGAAACAAAGGGTCCTGCGCAGGTCTCAGAGTTGGCAGCAGAGCTAGCACAAGAGCTGCGAAGAGAAACTATATCCTCTGACTCCCATTCAACTAGAGAAGAGGAAGGTGGATGTGCCTTCATGAAATTCATAGTGATTTTTTTATAAGGATAATTAAAAAGATCGGAAAAGGACTGATCAGAGGGCAGAGATTCCTAATGCTTTCTAATCACTTTCCAGGAATGCTGGATTAGAAACCAATTGATAATTTTATTATTACCACCCAATACCAAATGCCCCAGATTACAGTGTTTTATATACTGTGGGTTGTGACGTGTTAGTGGGTTATGACCTCAGAATATTAATGACCAGTAGTTTTTTAACTGAAAGAATGGAATGAAATGGGATGGGATGGAATGGAATGGAATATAATAGAATAAAATGGAATGGAATGGAAGATATCAGAGTAATGTGCACAGTACAAGTGTACTCTTAAAAAACTTTGCGATGTGTTTATATGTATGTGTGTTGTGAGTAGCCCCATAAAATTCTAAGGGGTATAGTTAAAACTGTTTTGTTTTGTGTTTTTGAAAAACACTTCTTTAGAAAGAATCTCTAACACTTTTTAGCAAAGCATAGAGCGAGAAAATAGGAAAACAGGGAGGAAAAAATCACCTCCTTAAATCCCTTGGACCAACTGCTCCATTATCAAAGCCTCTTCTATTAATTTGTCTGTGTGGGTGCTCACCTGCTTCAATGATGTCAGATGTCCAAGGCACAAGAACCAGGAGAAAAGAGCACTTAGGGGTCATGGGGCTGTAGGAAAAGCTGTTCATTGCTATCGTTTTCCAGAAATCTCTCCCATGGGCCAGCTAAGCCCCCAGCCCTGAACAAAGCCTCTACATTTCCAACCAAACAAATTGCATTGGCCTCATGATTGATGACTGAGAAAATATTAAAGACATCAGCTAGAGTGAAAGGATTATACTTTGGAGTCAGTGACTCCCAGGCTAGGCCTCACCCAAGGAAGCCTGTCCAACAAGCTGATATTTCCTTAAAAGTTGTCTGCAAAATGTGCAAACTGACAAAATGTTTACACAATCCCTAGTACTCCACCAGCTAGGTTTACCTTAACAGCTTGCTGCGATTACTCTAGAAGCACCACCCTTCTGCGATTATCTTTCTTACATGGCTGGAGATGAAAGAAAACTAATGACTGAGGCCAATTAATTCCACCTGCCATCCTCCCCCCACAAAGAACTGAAAAAGATGGTCACAGCAACTGTTCAATGTGGTTACTTTAAACTCTCTTTATAGAATGCAAAATACATAAATAGTGAATGTAATCTGGTTATTCCACACCTTATCCCTACTCTCCATCAAATCACTGTCTATGAAAATTTTTAATTTAGAAAAACTCAGTCCATTTCTTTATCCTCAGGGAACACTAACGTGTCAGAAGCAGGTTGATGACCACCTATAGGGAAATTAACAAAAAAAGCCTGTTGGCAATCTCCAGCCTGGTGCTTAAGAACTAGGGCTAGGATCTAAAGCCACCCACCCATTCAGCTGCCTTGCGGGGTATGCTGACTTAAAATGTCTGGATTCTCCATCCCACATAAGGTAGGAAAATCAGCATCTTACCTGTTCTTGCTATTTCTGGGGCTCTTGGGGGAGCCAGTCTCTGCCATTGCCCTCTTATTCCAACATCCTGGTTATGCTGAATTCTCCCCTCTGTCCCTCTAGGACTGTCTCTTCCTGCAGTCTCAGTTCTGAATGCAATTACCATCCTTCTGGCTTCTGGCTCCCCACCCCCATACCCTATCCTCCCACCCCTACACACACACACACCAGACGGCCTTGTATGCAAGACAGTACTGAGGTGGATAGCCCCTGGGCTGCCACCCCCCCCCCCCCCCAGCAAAAGACTTACAAGGCTTCCTTAGAAGTGTCTGTTCTTAAGTTATCTGCATTTGGGCCCATCTCTGCCACCTCCTCTCTGCCACTCTGCACTCCATCCATTGGCCTCTATACTGTTTACACACACTTCTCCATACGTTGTCCAGACAGTCTCAAAATCCACTTTCTTTATTATATAAATCAGTTCAGTTCTTGTTCCTTCCTTTACTGCTGCCACAGAGACATTACAATACCTTGCAAACAACAGCCAACCACATGGCCAGCTTCGATTCACGACAGGCAGAAGCCTCCAGACCTTTTGAAATTAAAAGCTTATTTTTCCTTTGAATCAAGCTATATTCTTGGGTGACCTGATCTGAAATAGGCTGCTCAATCTTTGAAAAGCAGGAACAATACAGATTTCCTAAATATGTTTTTTTTAAGATTTATTTATTTTTGCATACAAACTGGGGTGCAGGCCAGAGGCTGGGGTGCAGGTGATGAGAGGGTTCACCAGAGACAGAGTGGGGAGCCAGACAGGCAGATCAACCAAAATACACTGCTGAGGGGAGCAGAGGGCGAGGCAGGAGAGGTCTGCTGCGCCATGTGGGAATCTCCCTGGCCGGGCATCGAACTCACCCTGCAACCGCCGACAGCTCTACAGCCCTGCGCTTAACCCGTTGCGCCACCAGGGAGGCCTAAAAATGGGTTTTTAACAGTGTTTCCCTCCTCACTATAATGGATATTAATAAGTTTTCCTGACTCAGGGACTGGTTTTTAAAATATGTGACACAGAGTTTGTACAAAGCAACCATGTGGAAGAACTTCTCTGAGCAAGGAAAGAGGTGCTCAGATTTCCAGAGCTCTTCAAGGTAGTACTGTCACTGCAGTGGCTGTTGATACCAACCAGCCAGTGCAATTCCCTTATTGGTGATGGAACCTTCATTCTTTTGGAGAATCTAGATTTCCCCACTCCAGCTGCCTCTCATGCCTCCATTGGGAGGGGCCTAGGACATATAGGGGGTCAGTCACAACACGAAAGACAGGTGCTGAGCTAATCAGGACTCCTCAGTGAGGTTTTTCTAAATGAAGTTAGGAGGAGACTGAAACCCTTTCTCTCTGCTGGCAAAGTTGAAAAGATGTCAGCAAAGAACTGCTCGCCGTGGTAGTTCTGGCCCCTCGGCAAAAGTTGGCGCATGGTAGGAGGGAAAGAAGCCCATATCCCAGAATGTCTGAGATGACAGTCTATGGGGCGTACTCCTTCCTTCCATCCCTTTATGATACTGCCCTGCCCTTTTTGGCTGAAGTTAGTTTGGGTTGGGTCTCTGGTACTTGCAACCAAAGGAGCCTTGACTAATAAAGAAGTTGCTTCCAGCCTCTGAAGTCCCCAGAGCTAATGTCAAAATGTTATGGTGTCAGATGGTCTTTCAATGCCAGAAACCACCCTGTGTCATTCCAGTAAACCCCCATCTGAGCGTAAGCATGTTCAAGCTGGGAGTCTCAGCCTTGCATTTGACTTTCTGGATCCTTTTGCTCTTTCTTCAATTTCCCCATGGGTCAGTGACCCTTAGGAAGAAACATTTTGTGCTTTTCCTCTAGAGACATATGACCCATTTGGTTCCATGAGTGTGGTCAAGAAACACCTCTCTTTCAGGTCAAAAGGAAACAAGGCAGTATCATCCCCAGGTGGGCAGGCAGAATCTCCCAGAAGTCTCCTCAGAGTGGGACTTGTCCTGCAAATGAACCTTGGCTGTTTAGTTGTGAGAGCTTATGAGCTCCAGTTGCCCTACAGATCCCTTTGCACCCTCCCACGACTGATGTGTATTGGGAATGGGGAGAACGAAGAGGAAAGGAAGCATGATAGTCTGTGATGATGGTCTATGGGTGAGTTGGTGGTGGGTGCACTATAGTGGTAATATCTGATGGTGGTACCCCAATATTACCTCAGTTAAAAATAAATACATTGATAAATAAATTCTAGAAAAATAAAAGATATAATTGATGGTGAAAACTACCATTGCTCTGTGACTTTTAAATTTTCTCATCAAAACTTTTAAAATTCTTTTCTTGCTGGCTATATAGAGAGAAAAATGAAAAACTAGTAATATGAATATTTGTTTGGTGTATTGCTATTGACAACATTAATATTAAATAACATTATATTAGAAACATTAAAAGTTAGTGTCTTGTTTCTTTGTAAAAAAAAATGTTTTTGTTAATGGTTTCAAAACCATTTCAAACCCTGATAAGACTGGCTTTTAATGACCCTGTGAGACTCATTTATAAATTCAGTCTATTTACACACAACAAAAAGCCTTGAGCCAGAAGTTTGGATTATATCCCCCTAATATCGTCTTTGCAATTTTCCTTTGCTTAAAGAGCACTTTATTCCTAAACCTACTCGGGTTCAGGACAGATCCAAAAAGAAGACAAAGTTAACGTCTGCTATAAACTGATATCTGCCGTAGGTCTCTCTGGTAGGTTATTTGTACAGCGAAACTCTGGGAACAATATTGGAACAGGAGGGACAATCTACTACTTGGTTTCGAGATGAGTGAAATGGCAGATCCTCGAAAACTGCTCACTGAAATAATCGAAAACATTTCCCCGTCCTTCCTAGAAGATTCCTCGCTTCTTGGGCTTAGAATCACTAGTATTTGCCCCTGCGCCTAGAATTATCCTTGGAAACTATTTAAACCAGTCTTGTAGTTACTTACTCGTCTTGACATTGGACAGACAGGAACCAAGGGAGTTCTGTGTTATTTTTCTGTGGCCTGAATTCATAACAAAGAGTCAAGTCTTTTCTCTAAAATTGATCTAAAATCCGGGATTTTGTTTCACCGAGTGACAATCGGCAGGTTCTAACTCTGATCAGAGCACAGCGAGCGCAGAAACCAGGCTAACGGCGTCCCCTGGTGTTCATAAAGTAACATGAGCCTTGGTAATCTAGGGAGCACCAGGAAGGAACACCAGGATAAACAAGCGCGCGCAGAGAGAGCTGCAGCCCGCCCTGCACCTTGCATGTTATAATCTTGTCTGGGGTGGAGAGGGTCCACCACTGCTGCCCTGGAAACTCCACCTGATAACCCGGCATTATCCTCGGAATTTGTTGACTTCCTTTTCTGTTTAAAAGTATAGAATGTCAATCTCCTATTGGAGAAAACATTGCTCCCCAGAACCCACTCAGTGAGTCCCCCATATCTAACCAGGAAAGAGTGAAAAGAATTTTGTGCCCACCTTATTGGGTGTAAGATGATTAAACATGCTAACACTGAGCATGGGCGTGGTATGAGAAGAATGTACAACGGAGGGCACCACTGCATTTTGGCCACTGCGTGTGTGCACCCGCGGGAATCCACTCTACAGTTTTACCTCCCACTTGGAAGTGATTCAGCCCACCAAGAGGCACTCCAAATACATCCGCTTTCCCCTCAGAGTGTCACAAAAGCAGCACATGAGCTTGGTGCAGAGGGAATGGGTTTAGCCAGGGGGATTGCCCTGCTCAGCACGGACCCAGTCATCCCTACACGGGGCATCTCCTCACCACCACATGGGAGTGATCACCAGACTGGATCCCACTCTCTACACCGTTTCTGAAGATTATGACTCCAGGACGCTACTGGCACAAAAAAAACGATGAAGATGCCTCAAAAAATAACTTACACTGAAGTTTCCACCAAGTTGGAGAACGGGGTCCAGAGCAGGTTTATATTTAGAAAAGTAAGAAAATGAACAGTCTTTTACCTTGTGGCATGGAGTCACTCATGTCTGTTATAGGAATTTATTTAATCCCCCTAACTCACTCCATTCCACAAGGCTATTAGCTATATAAGAAAAAAAAATACCTCCCAATAAACTTTAATGAATACTTATTTAATGGGGGCTGTCTAATACCTGAATCTCTTTCCCATGTTTGAGGAATGCCTTACTGTTTGAGTCTGTGTGGGAGGCAAGGCTTTCTCTCATACTGACACCTAGAAGACCAGACAACACTTTGCACTGTTCCTCTGACTTTTAAGAGTCTGCACACGTAACTGGTCTTGTCCAAGTGGATGCTTCCACTCAGGATTCTGCATCTGCAGTGGCCCATGCAGAGGCCAATGGCCAGGTATGGTAGCAGCGGTGTCCTCCCCTGGTTGTCTCCATAATTGGATTAGTTGTAGTTTTGACTGTTCAGCCTCCTGTTAATCTTTCCAGAGATTAACCATAGTGAAGATGAATATAGACCATGGAGTAAAGTTTAAGGAAGGCAAGCTACATTAAGTCTTACATAGCTTCCTGAGATTCCTGGAATCTGAAGTGAAAAGGGGAAAATGCCGTGTTATCCAGCCCTTGAAGACAAAAATACATTCTTGCTCCCCAAAGGAAGTGAGCATTTTGTTATGGATTGAACTTTGAAAGGAATTTATCACCATAGGGTATTTCATAGTGGCTCCTGGGGCTATAATGCTCATCTCTCTAATATTACTCAAGCAGTAAATGATTCTTAATGTGGTTTCTCACAGCATCCCTTTGTGAAATCCTATAGCAGAGCACAGAAATTTACCTCAGGTATCATTTAAAAAGTCATTGGTAAAACCAGTGTCAGGAGTGTTTTCCCTATTTTCTTCCAGGGGTCTCATGATTTCAGATCTTACATTTAAGTGGTTAATTCATTTCAAGTTAATTTTTGTGAGTGGTATAAGATAGGGGCCTAGTTTCATTTTTTGACACGTGACTCTCCAGTTTCCTCAGCATCATATATTGAAGATACTGTCTTTTCTCCATTTAGTATTCTCCCTTGTCAAATATTAGTTGGTCATACATGAAGGGGTTCACTTCTGGGCTCTCAATTCTGCTCATTGGCCAGTCTATAAGTTAGGCAGAGAAACACAGAATGGTCACATTTACAGATGGAATCTTTAAAAAGAAAAACTCATAGAAAAAACAACCAGGTTGTGGATACCAGAGGTGGGGAAGGGGAGGTATTGGGTGAAGGTGATCAAAAGGTACAAATTTTCAGTTTTAAGATAAATAAGTTCTGAGTATGTAATGCACAACATGATGACTATAGTTAATAATTTAGTAAGGTGTGCTGGAAAGTTGCTGAGAGTAGATTTTAAAGTTCTCATTACAAGGAAAAACTATGCATTTGCGTGAGGTGAAGGGAGTTAACTAAACTTATTGTGATAACCATTTCAGCACATATGTAAGTCAAACCATTATGTTGTGCCTTAAACTTCTACAGAGCACTTTGTCAATTATATCTCAATGATCTGAAAGGAAAAAAACTTCACTCACTTTAAGTCACTCTTTAGAAGGGACATATTTATAGTTTTTTTTAGTATAGATGGTATAGTGTTGGGAATATTTAGAAAAAATAGGGAAAGCACACCTCCATAGTCATTTTTCATCTAAGTTTATAGGAGTTGAGTAGCACATAGTTTAAAGATACTAAGTACGGCACTATTTACAACAGGTTGGACATGGACACAGCCTACACACCCATCAACAGATGACTGGATAAAGGAGATGTGGTCTGTTCACACTATGGAATACTATTCAGCCATAAGGAAGGATGAAATTCATCATGATGTTAGTTAGAAAAACAATCTTGAGGGTGAGAAGTCATTTTGCCTCAGAACTAAAGTTAACTCAAAAGGCCTGATGACATCTAAATATCTCTGCACAGAAGGAAATTGCTGGCTTTCTAGGTGAGAATCTAGAAATGCAGAAAATGATCAATAAACACTCCTAAAGTCAAATAGAAATGCAAAAAAGCAAAGCTCATGTTCAAGTAATTTCACTGCAACAAGGAAACTGCCCTTTTCATCCACACCTTTCTCTTGTCCCTTGGGCTTTGCCCTGGGTACTGGGTCACCTATTAGAATGGGAATAATAGTGTGTGTGTTTTCTGCCTCTGAGATAGCCTTGACAGCTAGGTGTAGGGAGAGGTGGCCACAGAGAATACAAAATTTATGGTTCCCAAGAGAGGAGGAAGCCAGACGCTTGGTTTCTCTCTTGATGTCCAACAAGGTGAACTGAGCTCATATCCTCTCAGTCTTATAACAGCAGATACTTTGGGGGTTATGAGAATAAAATTTCTTTGTTGGGCTTTCTCCAAGCGGGCATCAAAACCTTATCTCTTGACCAGTCATGGAGGATTTGCAAGCCACAAGAGGCACCTCTAAACTAGTGCTTTGCAACCCTGGATTACTTTAGAATTACCAGAGGGCTATAATGAAAATCTCATCACCCAGGCTGTTCTTCAAACCATTTAATTAAAAATCTTTTGGGAGTGAAAGCCAGACATAGCTATTTTTGAAACTACCCAGATGATTCTAGCATGTAACCAAGGATGAGAACCACTGATACAAAGAAAGTTGTGGTTTAAGTCATTGTCTCTGTCATCTTCATCATCATCATCATCATCATCATCATCTCTATCTTTTTACCCTATTTTTCTCCTGACACCACGTATTTTGACATAGAGAAAAATCGGTTGCCTAACAATAAGGTAAGTGGGAACTTTCAAAATTCTACTACTAACTAACTGTGTGACCCTAATATCAGATTTACTAACGCTGCAGATAATGATGATGATGACAGCTTACAATTATTGCACTTTTCCCCTGTGCCAGAAACAATGCTAAGAGCTTTTATGCCTTAGCTCAAGCAACCCTCAGAACCAAAGCAGTATAGTAAACATCCCTTTACCAAAGAAGAAACAGAGGTCTAGAAGGTAAAGTCAATTGTCCAAAAATGATCGAATAAGCAGTAGAACCAAGATTCAAACAAGCTGCCAGACTTAAAAGTCCATGTTCTTAACTTCTCTTTAGTACAACCCCCTCAGTAACTTACAGAACTGGTAAATTGGAGAAAACGAGATCCATTCTGCATCTGCCCAACTTCAAAACTCACTCTTTAACTAGTATGCTGTACTACATCCCAGCAACTCATGTTATCAGCACAAAAGTTAATTCAGGTTGGTATTTTTCCTCCAAACCTACTCACTTTCCTGGAAAAAATGTGGAAGACATTGAGGGGGGAAAACCATGGCTAGAAGGATTTAAACAATCTAATCTAGTGAACTGCAATTCAAGGGACAGGCAACTGAGTCCCCCATTTGCATGTTCAGAGATTTATATTTGTCAAATGAAAAACACTATTCAGAGGTAAGATTTAGGACCAGAAACTGCAGGTTTGCAGGCTGGTAAATTTTTCTCGCACTGTATTCCATATGGCAATAGCAAATGCAGTCTCTGATTTCTTTCATTTCTTTAGAGACTATAAAAAAGTATACATTTGCAAAAATCAATATGTGTTTCTGTTTCTGCCATTTCACATAACAGACAAACACAACCCCCTGTCTCACCATGGAAATTACGTTGCACTTTCAGATCGCCCCAGAAATATGCACATAGCAATGTCTAAACTCATCAGGCAGTTTAATCTCAAAGTGCTCTGGTGTCCTGGGCTAGCATCTCACGGGAATATGTATAATGTGTATTCAGATGGTTCCTGGGAAGCTTTGAGGACATCTAAGGCAAGGTCTGAAATTGATTAGAGCGATATATTCCAGGAGAAATGTTTTGCATGATCTTCCTGGAGCAGGCTGTCACCACTTTGGGATAAGACCATGAGCCCACAGTAACTCACACCTGATAACAGGACCTGGTAGGCAGGGCTGGCGAAAGACTCATGGTCTTTTCAGTGGTATGTGGCTGAGGGCTGGGTGTCTCTCCTTTGCATCCATGTGAAGAAAGCACTTTGAAAGGCTGCATATCCCTGGGAATGTCAGTGCAGACTGTTCTATGCAAGGCAGGTGTGTATATCTGTGTGTGTGTGTGTGTGTGTGTGTGTGTGTGTGTGTGTGTCTGTATAAAAGAGAGGGAGAGTTGGGAGGGAGTCTCTGGAAGTTTATTTCTTGCAAGTAGGGTCCCATAACATACCAATCATTAGTAATGTAAAAGGTTTAATAGAGAGAGGGAGGGAGGGGGTAAAGCAATGAAAAAGCAGCTTTGGAGTCCTGCTCGCTTCAGGTTAAGAATCAAATTGGGTCCCATTATTTAGCCATGTATTCCTTCACACCTTCTCCAAATACTGAGACCCTAGAAGGGAAGCAGTGGAAGTAGTGGAGTAAGCAAAAGCCCCATTCGATGAAGTCTCCAGGCTAATGAGCGAGATAGACAATCAACAAACTGACCAAATAGGTATATAATATCATGTCTAAAGGAAATAAGGAAAAACAGAGTAAGGGACTGGGGGGGAGGAGAGATGTCTGCCGAGAGCATGAATTTCCAGCAGAGCCCTGAACCAAAGCAGTGACTGAGCCTGCTCTGGCAAGGAGCACTTCAGGCAGAGGAAAGCTTGAGCACAAAGACCTTGATGTGGGTATGTGTTTGGCTTATCGGAAAAACAAAAAGATGAAAACAAAACACTCCAGTTAGGAACAGAGGACCAGCTCAGCAAGGTCAGAGCATGTCACCTGAGTCTCCCAGGCAGGCTCCAGGTGCATCTACTACATCATCAGTGATGGTAGCTGAGAATAGAAAATTTGGGAAGGAGGCGTCACAGACCAGATACTAGAGGTAAGGGTAGAAATGATGAACATAGTTGTTAAAGCAACTCTAAGAAGGAAAAATCCTTAGGCCCCAACTGCGATAGCAAGTATCAAACTACTGTAGAAAGTATCTGGAGGCGGGGCCTCCCTGTTGGCACAAGGGGTTAAGTCTCAGCACTAGAAAGCTATCTGCAGCACAAGTTCCTTAGATCCCTGGCCAGGCTGCTGACCCACATGGCGCAGCAGACCTCTCCTGCCTTGCCCGCTGCTCCCCTCAGCAGTGTATTTTAGTCAATCTGCCTGTTCTGCTCCCTACTCTGTCTCTGGTGAATCCTCTCACACACACATAACCCACACACCTCTGGCCTACACCCCAGCTCTTGTATGCATAAATAAATAAATCTAAAAAAAAAGAAAAGCAAGCATTCAGCGCATACCCAAGGTGGGGATATGGAGATGGAGGGCCATTGCAGAGAATCACCAGTCCTCATAGACCAACCTAGTCACACCCTGGAAGTAATTATTTTAACAATAGATAGCAGTTCCACAAAGGAATGAGTCCCTCCCCAAAAGAAGAACACTGTGTCAGTGTGATTTCTGTATTGGCCAGAGGCAGCTCTCCTCCCTGGAATGCCCACCTGTGTCTATACAGTTGTCTTTTTTAACAACTCAATCCCTTCTAAGCACAGCTCTTCCTGCCTTCTTGTATCTTTGCAAGCATCTGTTCCTTTCCTATATATATACACACACACACATATATATACAAATATATATGTGTATGTATATATATATACATATACATACAAATATATATATATAAATATAAAATAAACCTGCCCTTTTGGATATAATAAAATGTCTCTGCCTGGGCTAACTCACTGTGTGCCCCTGAAAGAGGAACTCTGGTAAAACTTTTCTCAGAGGGAACCCAAGGATCCCTGCTCACTGAACTCAACACCTTTCCCAACTGATGTCAATCAGGACTGGTTGTGTAAGAGGGTGGTCCTCAGGAAAGGGGAATGTCCCAGGTTTCCTGCCCTACCCAAAGGGAGGGTGGAGCTGAGCACGAGAGATGAGAAGTTGGAGAGGAGAGAGAGAAGACCGGAAGAAGGAAGCAGGATGGAGAGTCAGAAGAGGCACAAGGAGCAGAGAGACATGTGAAGAAGCTGTATTGGTCTGGACTGACTGAAACAGATGTGGGTGAGAGACCTGTGGGGAGATGACAATGGCAATGTTGACATGGATTTTGATTTTGCTCTTTTCCTCCCAGAATTGTCTGGCTGTTTCTGACCCTATTCTATGGGTCCCTGCCAAAAGGTGTTTTAGACTCATTGCAGGCTTTAGGGGCTTGCTTTGGGCCAATCCCATTTGGGTGGACCTTTGCCCACGAGGTTATGGGTAACTGTAGGTGCTTAGTTTAGAAACTATATTCTTTGTCTTTTCTGTATTATACACTAATTATATTAAAGTTTCTTTTCACTTAAGTTCTTATATGTTTTGTTTTGATGCAGCGGATGGCAGAACCTATTTAGAACAGGCAGTTTTGGGGGTTCTGGGGTGGCCCTCTCCCTGCCCTGTAACAGTTGCTGCTCTGGCCTCAGGTAAGTAACCCTGAGTCTGACTCAGAAACGTGATTGACTTGCAAGTCGGTAGCCACGATCCAACCAAATGTGCACAATCTGAACGTGGTAATCAACACCTGCCCTCTGTCTGTCTGCACTCTGTGTGTATAGTTGTTCTGTGCACAGATACACGTAAGTCCTAGGGAGCAGAGAATGCTGTGTGAACATTAAAAAGTGCAAGGCTTGCTTTTCATTCAATTCAGGGTTAAGGTGTCTAAGTAAAATGTAGAAATTTAAAGTTAAATTAAAATTAAGATATTATTAACATTTGACATAACTATGCCTGCTCAGTAACTTTAAATGCCATTTATTTAAATAAATTGGAATGTATAAAATTACATATGTGAATCAGCAACTAATGTAAAATAATATAATAATACAAGCAATGTGATTAAGTTGAAAAACATCAGTCAAGATTATTTTTCCAGAAAAAATAAAACAATTGGGAAATTATTTCTTAAAATTATTCACAGTGAGCTTTTCATTTTAACTCAATATGAAAAAGTATCTCAACTGCTGCTGAAAAATCACTTGATATTGTGAACTGTTTTGCTTTTCAGCATTTCACATAATTACCAGTGGGAGAACTTTTGTAGTTTTCTTATTCAATGAACTGGTAATTGGCTATTAATCAACTATTTTATTTAATTCTCAAAGACAAAGGCTCTGAAGGGCAAGTG
Organism: Scalopus aquaticus; assembly: GCA_004024925.1. Lineage (NCBI taxonomy): Eukaryota > Metazoa > Chordata > Mammalia > Eulipotyphla > Talpidae > Scalopus > Scalopus aquaticus. The sequence goes on along the minus strand of PVIJ01010857.1, from coordinate 1,624 downwards.
CAAACAGCACCACAGGCAGCTAACGGCAGCCCATGGCCAGCACAGTCTGCCGCTTGAGACAGGACTCCAAGGCCGTGCAGTGGAGTGAGAGCAAGTGCTCCAGTCACTGTCATGTGTTCATCCTAGTTCTTAGCACCCACCTAACCCTTGTTTTGTGCATTTTCCTTGAACCCAAGTGTCAGAGATGCTGGTGTGATACCTGAGAAAACCCAACCGATGGAGGCTAAGAGTAGAAAAGTTGAGGAGGCATCACAAGACCAGAAATTGGCTCACACAAAGCTGGAGGTAGGTGTAGAAATGATCAACATAGTTGTTAAAAAGTTATATAGAAAAGCAAAGTATCTGGAGGCCAGACCAGGCAGGAATATGGACATTAAGGTCATTGTAAAAAATTCACCGGCCCTTTCAGATTGACCTAGTCAAACCAAGTACAGAAAAAATCCTTAGGTGCCAGCCCTAGAAATAGTTAATTTAAGAGCAGTTAACCCCACAGAGGAATGAACATACCCCCCCAGACCCCCACCCCCCTCTACCCCCCGCAAAGAGAAGACTATATCAGTGTGATTTCTGCACTGGCAAGATGCCGCAGCCTCCTGCCCACCTGTGACAGACTATGCAGGTGTTTGTCTTCACGAACCTGCTCCCTTTGCAAAGCAGCAGAGGCAGCTCTCCTCCCATCACTGCCGGCCTGTGACCGTGCAGGCCTCTCTCTTAACAAACCTGTCCCTTTCAGGGGCAGCCCTTTCTGCCTGCTTGTGTCTGTGCAAGCGTCCTTTACTTCCCCTCCCTTTTTATAGTAAGCCTGCCCTTTTGAATGCCTCCTGGGGAAATTCATCACATGACCCTGAAAGGGGAGCTCTGATGAAGCTTTTCTCAGAGGTAACCGAAGGACCCCACTCTCTGAACACAACACCTCTCCAAACCAAAGTCACCAACAGTGGAAATTAAATAGTAAGGGATAAGATTTTGTCAGATAGTATTGAGCATTGGAGAGCACATACTATTGTACTAAGACTTTTTTGCATCCTACCCAAGAACGTGTTTTCACTCCAAGGAGCAATACTGTTCTGCTAAGATTGCTTATCCTAAATTGTGAGTTCCTCAATCTTAAAGTCTATGTCCTTTTCATTTGTATTCTATACCAGAATGGACACCTGCATGTAGGTGGTACTCCAAATATGTGATGAGTGAGACAATGAGAGAGGGAGGTAATGAATAAATTAATGAAACAGTAAATATCATTAATTCAAGAGGCCCTCGTACACTCAGGTGCTCAGTGGGAGAACTATGAAGGAAGAGAAAGCACAAGGAGAGGGCTTTCTTGGCAGAAGAACTGGGAAAGGAAGAACATGGAGTGGATTTCAAACAAGTGAGAGGAGGTAACTAAAAAGAAAGAAAACGGAGGAATTTCACTCCCTGATTTCGAACTATATTACAAAGCCATAATAATTAAAACAGCATGGTACTGGAGCAAAAACAGACAGAAAGACCAATGGAACCGAATAGAATACCCAGAATTAAAGCCACATATCTATGAACAACTAATCTTTGACAAAGGAGCAAAGAAAATGCAGTGGAACAAGGACAGTCTATTCAATAAATGGTGCTGGGAAAACTGGACAGC
>PVIJ01010856.1:0-57918 GCA_004024925.1 Scalopus aquaticus | reverse complement strand
GGGGGGGGGGAGGGATTTGCTTAATCTCATGCTTTGAATATGTTAGAATGAACGAGCCCCCTTGAGATGTGTGCATTTTTCTTTCAGTAAAAGGTATTAAAAGGACTTGTTGATGTATCCTCAGAGACACAGACTTGAGAGAGGGGACAAGAGCAGCACCCTGTGCGGCGTAGGGGGGGACCTGCCTCTGCAGCCCGCTCCCCCTCCCTCAGGCCTGTCTGCCCCCTGGGCAGGCCTTGCTCTGCAGGATTGAGCTCTCCCCAGGACACGTTCTGCTCCTGAAGCAGAGCCCAGCCATGCAGCTGCCAGTCTGGGTGTGTCGCCAGGTGGGGGTGCAGGCTGCAGAGGGGTGCTGAGGAGAGGTGACCTGGTGGTCTCCGAGGAGAAGGACCAGGGGGCAGGGGCTAAGTCCTGGGCGGGCAGGGAGGTTCCTTTATGCTGGGGTGTCCGAGGGTTCCTGATATGGGGACTTGGACTTCCAGGCTTGACTCCTGGGGAGGAGGGGTGCACCAGGCACTGACCAGGATGTTCCCCTGCCCAGGGCTGAGGCCCCTGACCCTTCTGATCTGTCTCTCTCCCGCAGGATGAAGATGAGACGCTACAAGCTCTTTCTCATGTTCTGTATGGCCGGCCTGTGCCTCATCTCCTTCCTGCATTTCTTTAAGACCTTGTCCTATGTCACCTTCCCCCGAGAACTGGCCTCCCTCAGCCCTAACCTCGTGTCCAGCTTCTTCTGGAACAATGCCCCCGTCACGCCCCAAGCCAGCCAGGAGCCCGGGGGCCCAGACCTGCTGCGCACCCCACTCTATTCGGACTCGCCCCTGCTCCAGCCGCTGTCCCCCAGCAAGGCCTCGGAGGAGCTCCACCGGATGGACTTTGTGCTGCCCGAGGACACCACCGAGTATTTCGTCCGCACCAAAGCCGGGGGCGTCTGCTTCAAACCCGGTACCAAGATGCTGGAGAAGTCCCCATCGGGGCGGCCAGAGGAGAAGGCGGAGGGGGGCGAGGGCGCCCCGGCGCGGCAGCCGGGGCGGCACACGCTGACCACCCGGGAGCGCGCGGGCAGCCGCGGTGCGCGGAGGAAGTGGGTGGAGTGCGTGTGCCTCCCGGGCTGGCACGGGCCCAGCTGCGGCGTGCCCACGGTGGTGCAGTACTCCAACCTGCCCACCAAGGAGCGCCTGGTGCCGCGCGAGGTGCCGCGGCGTGTCATCAACGCCATCAACATCAACCACGAGTTCGACCTGCTGGACGTGCGCTTCCACGAGCTGGGCGACGTGGTGGACGCCTTCGTGGTGTGTGAGTCCAACTTCACGGCGTACGGGGAGCCGCGGCCGCTCAAGTTCCGGGAGATGCTGACCAACGGCACCTTCGAGTACATCCGCCACAAGGTGCTCTATGTCTTCCTGGACCACTTCCCGCTGGGCGGGCGGCAGGACGGCTGGATCGCCGACGACTACCTGCGCACCTTCCTGACCCAGGACGGCGTGTCGCGGCTGCGCAACCTGCGGCCTGACGACGTCTTCATCATCGACGACGCGGACGAGATCCCGGCGCGCGACGGCGTGCTCTTCCTCAAGCTCTACGACGGCTGGACGGAGCCCTTCGCCTTCCACATGCGCAAGTCGCTCTACGGCTTCTTCTGGAAGCAGCCGGGCACCCTGGAGGTGGTGTCGGGCTGCACGGTGGACATGCTGCAGACGGTGTACGGGCTGGACGGCATCCGCCTGCGCCGCCGCCAGTACTACACCATGCCCAACTTCCGGCAGTACGAGAACCGCACCGGCCACATCCTGGTGCAGTGGTCCCTGGGCAGCCCCCTGCACTTCGCCGGCTGGCACTGCTCCTGGTGCTTCACGCCCGAGGGCATCTACTTCAAGCTGGTGTCCGCCCAGAACGGCGACTTCCCCCGCTGGGGTGACTACGAGGACAAACGGGACCTCAATTACATCCGGAGTCTGATCCGCACGGGGGGCTGGTTTGACGGCACCCAGCAGGAGTACCCGCCCGCGGACCCCACCGAACACATGTACGCCCCCAAGTACCTGCTCAAGAACTATGACCAGTTCCGCTACCTGCTGGAGAACCCCTACCTCGAGCCCAAGGGCACCGGGGAAGGTGGGAGGTGGAGCAAGGGCAGCGAGGGGAGGGCCCCCGCCAGGAGCAAATCAGAGGTGGTGGAGGGCTAAGCCTGCGTGACCGTGGAGGGCCAGTGGCGAGGTGGAGGGTGGCCGTGCCCCTGGTGATGCCTTCCTGCCTCCTGCCCTCTTGGTGGTTCTTAAGAGGACAGGGAGGGGCGGGGTGGGGGAGCTTCCCTACCTCAGCCCTCGTGAATCAGGGGTCAGGCTCGTGAGCCTGGAAAGTGCCCTCCTCTGGACTGGAGCGGGGAGCCCCGAGAACGCTGTGGCCAGGAGGTGCCAACAGAGTGCATGATGGTGGCTGGGTTGTAGGGGAGGGCCGGGCGGGATCGGGCAGCCATGGGGGAGAAGCCCCCGGTTGGCATCCCAGCGTTCTGGGCCTGCAGTGAAATGGGGGCGGCCAGGAGGTCCCCGACCTCTGTAAATAGTTGGATTCGGATTCAGGAGAAGGGGGGACACAGGGTGGGAGGGGTGGCGAGCAGCTGGGAGGACGCGCCCCACCCACGTGCTCCGTGGGATGCCCTGAGCCGGGTGGCCTGTGCCCCCCGCCCTCCCGAGCTGACGTGGCCGGCACCTGGGGAGGCCAGGGAAGCCCCTTCGGGCCCTCTCACTTTTTGTATTGCTTCTCGGGGGCTGCCCACTCAGCCCCCCAAGGCCGGAGTTCAGCTGTCAGGGTGGGATGGGAGCAGGAGGTGAGACTGCGGGCAGGTCTGGTGGGTTGGGTCTGGGGGTCAAGTTGGGGGAGTGGCAGGAAGTGCCATCACTCCTTCCTGTTGGAACCCACAGCCTGTCCTCCTTGTGCCCTTCCTTGGGACTGGCTGGGGGCCTGGAAGGGACCACCAAGCTCCCTGGGCCCAAGAGGGACATTAAGGCAGGTGGCATGTCATCTCGTTCCCCTCAGTTTGTCTCATGGGGTGAGGGTATATTAATTCGAGTATGTTCTAAGCTGCTGCAGTCGGGACCCCCAAATATATTGGTTTAAGCAAGACCAGCCAGTTTCTAGTTTCCCGTCTAGAAGGAGATGCCCCGGCCTGCGGCCAGCAGCGCTTTCCGCCACGCCGGGGGCACGGCAAGGAGGCAGCGAGTCACATCCTCTTTGCCACTCTTTGCCATGAGCCAGAGGCGGCCGTCACTTCTCGTGGCATCTCTCGTGGCACTTCTCGTGGCATCTTGCTGACCAGGACTAGTCACATGACCACAGGTTGCTGCAAGGGAGGCTGGGAAAAGTAGCCTGCTGCTGAGCTACTGTGGGAGGACAGGGGAGGGGGCAGGAGGCCTCTCTGGCCCCCGGGATGGGGCAGGAGGGCAGAAGCGGCTGTTTCAGCAACAGCGTCATTGCTCTGCGCTCTTGGAACAACCTGCTCCTGCTTCCCCCCCAGGCGCCAGCCCTGGGCTGGGTGCAGTGAGAGCCCGCAGTTTCGGGAAGGGGGAGCTGTCCCCCTTCCCTCAGGGACGCCGGCCCAGAGCCTGCCTGTGGAATGGTACGTGTTGTGTGTGCGTGTGTATTTATGGGCATGGGTGCATGCTGGGTGTGTACTTGTTCGTGTCTGTGTCTCCTATAAATATATGCTTGTGTGTGGGTGTGGGAGCAGCGCCCAGCCTCCCCCTCCCGGGACCTGGAGCCGTGGCCACACTTCCTGCAGCTCCCCAAAATGGCGGGGCAGAAGCCCTTGGGGAGCCTGACAAGCAAGGCCCCAGGGAACATGGGGTCTGTCTGTCTGTCTGTCTTTCAGTCCACGGAATGAGAATCCTCCCGACCTGAGGGCTCTACAGCTGAGCGCTCACTACCTCCCCAGCCCCGGGGCCCCAGCCACCCCCTCCTCCAGCAGGACTTTCTCGGGTGTGTTCTGGGACCGTCCTGATGGGCCAGGGGAGGAGGGTGCCCCCTTGACCAGTGCCTTGTCTGGGTGCGTACCTGGTGCAGGCCTGGTCGGGGGAGCTGGCCGCAGAGCAGCCTCTGGGGGGCAGGCATGAAGCAGGCTGCGGGGGTCTTTCGCCCCTGCTCTCCCTCCTGTCTCTGGATACCCCCAAGGGAGCCCTTCTCTGGGCCCTCTTGGGGTCTCCAAGTGTCTCCAAGGGGTCAGGTTCCTTGTAGCTCCAGGTCAGCCTAGGCCAGGCCCTGCCCGCGTGCCCCTCTGCTCACCCCTGGAGAGGGGACTCCTGAATTGTGCCTGAACTCCAGCCTGGGGCTTCCTCACCTCAGCCGCTGTGGGCTGCCCCTTCCCAGCCTGGCGTGGTTCTAGCCTACAGTTCACCAGCTCAGGAGCAGGGAGAAGGGAGTGGGCGCCAGCTGGGACCTGCCAGGCCTGGGACCTGCTAGGCCCGCTTCCTGCTGAGACCCAAGGTTCAGGTGAGGGTCAGAGGAGGCCTAGGCCTGGGGGAGGGGACAGCTTTCGGGCAGTGGGGGGCGCAGGGGCTGGAGAGCGGCAGGTATAATCACATCATCCACTGGTGATTCTGGGGTGCAGGGGTCTCAGGACCACTCCCCCAGGATGAAGGGAAGCCACACTGTGAACGTGAGCCCCCCAGCCCTGTCGCCACCCCTAGATTTCTCTCCCTGGGAACCAGTGACCTGATGATCTCTGGACTCGAGGGGACCCAGCCTGCCGGGGGGCCATGTCGGTTCCCAGGGGCAGTAGTACGAGAGCTTTGGGGGCAAAGGTGACAGGCGGGGTGGGGAGATGGGGCGTGGGGCGTGGCTCGCGGAGGGCAGCCCCGGAAAGTGATTGTTTAAGGACACCGATAACAGTAGTAGTATTTCTTTTGTAAGGAAAATCAATATGTACATTTCTGAAATCATTTTCTCTGTAAATGGTTGGATTTCATTTCACCCTTAAAGGGATGCTTAAAGGAGAAGATAATATTATTAATAAAAACAGCTACAAAGTCTGAAGGGTGTGTGTGTGTGTGTGTGTGTGTGGCCAGTTTGGGGGTGCTCTGGGGAGGGCTCTGGTCTCGCTGAGGGTGCCTTGCTGCCTGGTGCCTTCTTAAGGCCTGGCCGGTGAGAAAAGGGACGAGCGGAGCACCTTCTCGGAGCACCTTCTCGGAGGGGTGCCGTCCTCCCCCCTGCCCCCAGTAGTGGAAACCACTCTGATAGGGCAGGCGCTGCATGGGGATGTGCGGAAGGAAGGTGAATAGGGCCTGGGGTGGGCGACCCCACCCCCAGGTGGAAGGGGACCCCTTTCGTTGCCTGGGCCAAGGCTTTGGTGCCTCGTAGTTGTGTTCGCCGCTGGAGACAGCCGCGCCTCGGTGGGCTTCCTCGCAGGCTGTCGGGATCCAGGGTCGCAGCGCCGCTTGCTGGTGGAACAGGGTTGGTCTGGTCCTGCTGCCCCCTGGGGGCAGCGACAACTTTGGCCCCCAAGAATTGTCATCTCTCCCCTGCGGGCACTGACTATCCCCGGAGAGGGGGTTCCTGCTTGGGACCTGAAGAGAGAATCCAGTCGCAGAGATGGTGGAAGCGTGCACTTTGAAGCCTGCTCTGGTGCCCGTGCAACCTCTATGTTGGATGAGGAGACTGAAGTCGGAGACAGGAGGAGAAACAGCCCGTGTGGCCGGGCTTAAGTCACACCCCGGAGCCCAGGAAGGTGGGTGTTTGCCGTGGGGGTTGAGCTCCACGGGATGGGGGGTGAAAGACTAGGATGCCCAGCTTGGCCAGAGGAGGGAGAAGGTGACCCACTCCCCACTGAAGATTAACTTTGCCGCCCTCAGGTCGGGGGAGAGTAAACCGTCGTTGACATTTGCAGACCTTACTCACTGCTAATGGCCAAACATCACCCAAGCTCCTGACCGAGCCAGGCACGGTGCTGGTGCCCGGGCAGGGAAGCTGGGAGAGGGGCCTGTGTCTGCGGGGCACCCAGACACTAGCACAACCTCGGAGCTGTGAGGTGACGCTGGCATGAGGTCATCGGTGCCCAGGAAATGAGCACTGTGCCTGGTGAGCGCCTGGGCCAGCTGCTTCCAGCCCTGGCCTCGGGGGCACGGGGCTCCGACTGACTTCCTGCCTGGGGAAGGGGCGCAGAGGCGCTTCCAGAACAGCCTCCTGTCTACAGAGGAGAGAGCCCCACTGCATCCAGGGGGGAGACGGAAAAAAAGGGAAATGCCTTGCAACCTGTGAAGGCCCCCAGCATGGGGGTTGGGCACTCCTGGGTGGGACATGACCTGTGCACAAAATCCCCGAGTGCTAAAGGCGCTTCCTCCCAAAGCCACTGGAAGTTCCCACCCATGTCCCCAAAGCACAGGACAGCCACAAACCTCTGTCTAAAGTTCAGAAGAGTGGAAGACCAGGCAGCCAGCTTCCTTGACCTGCTATTCTAGAGATTTCCCATACTCCTCTGTAGCAGGAAATGAACTCTTTTTAAGTTAAGTAGTGTTTTATTTTTAGTTTACTGGTTATTTTTTTGCTACAACACAAACCACCCCGAAGTTTAGTAGATAAAACAATAATTTATGTGCTTACAGTTCCACGACTTGGGCTGGGCTCTGCAACAGTTCTGCCCGGGGGGCGGGGGGTAAGCTGCTAAAAAGGCATGACACCCTCCCCCCCACAGGACCCCACACTTTACACACCCACTGAGATGAGGATCTGAGCAGAACCCCGCACCCCTTGCAGGTCTGCTGCCAAAAAGGCATTCATCAATCCCAAGGAAGCATCACACCCAAGTTGAGGGACAATCTAAGAAAACAGCACCGCCTAATTTCCTGCAACCCCTTTGACAACCTCTGCAGGAATAGTCCGACCAGCTTTCAAGCCCGTATCCAAGGTGGCTGAGACCTTCGGAGATGAAACATCGACAGTGACCTCAGTCATTGCCACTGGGGCCTCACGTGTGGCCTGCTTGTGCCTATCTTGCCAGCTGAGCAGGGCAACGTGAGCCCAGCCGAAACCAGAACTTCCCGGCGAGTCCCACTCCATGGCTTTGGCCGCCGAGCTGTGGGATGACGTGTGACACAGCCCGCTAGTGACCATAGGTGACGGGTACACTTTGCTTTCAGTTAATGACAGAAAAACCAACCTGAACCAGTAAAACGAAGAGACACACTGGTTCGTTAGTGGGAAAGTTCAATAAAAGTTAAGGTTTCAGGTGCCGCTTGTGAGCGTCAGGTGCAGCCCACCTTTATCTAGCTCGCTCTGATGTGGCTCCATTTCCCACCACTCTCAGAGGGGGTCAGCCTCAAGCCTGCAGGATGGCTGCAGCAGCTCCAGACCTCATACCCTCTCACCCTATGGGCTCAGCACAGCAGAAATAAAGCTCCTATTTGGTTCCCCTATATTCCTCCTATAATGTGGTATATATACACAATGGAATACTATTCAGCAGTCAAAAGAGATAATCTAATGCCCTTTGTAGCAACATGGACGGAGCTAGAGGGGCTCATGCTCCCAGAACTCTTAACTATGCACTTGGCGAGACTGACACAGGTCCACACCCAGCTCCAGGAGTACCTGCAGAGGCTCAGCCTCGTGGGCATCCCCTGCTGGCAGGGCTTCAACCGCAGGGAGGACCAGGGGGGCCTGTTCCCAGAGGAAGAAATTGCTGGAAACGCCTAACTAAGAAGTTATCTGTTCTTCAGTGGTGGGAAAAGGCAGAAAAAATGAACTGTGCATGTGCAAGAAGCTGCAGCTATAGCACTGGCTGCTGAGTGGAGCTTCCCTGGAAACCAGTGAGGGCATCTTGTGTGAGCCCACAAATTCCCTCTGTGGCAGACAGTGAGTTGGGCTTCCTGGAACTTCGTCGCCCGAGGAGAACTTCCCCGAGTGAGTTCTCACATCCTCTTCCCCTGGCCCCGCCTTGTCAGCTCCCATTTTGCACCAAACTTTGGCTCAGGCTAGCAGACCCCAGCCTCCAGCCCTGCTCCACACCCGGGCAGGTGCTGATGCGCTGGGCGCCTGTTCCGTCCATCTCCCCACCAGTGCCCTTTCTACGCAGTCCTCGAGTTGTCTGCTTTGGGGGTTGTCTCCCACACTTGGGAGAAAACAGTTTCTGGCACAACTCCATAGTTATTTGCGGAATGAAGGATGAGTAAGTGGAAGTGCTGGGATTTGAACCCAAGGTGGCCTCCAACACCCTGCTTCCCAAATCCTTGCATGCCCCCTGCCCACCTGAGGACCCATACATCCTCCTCTGAGGGGCTTGCCCACAGGGCTGGCCGCCCCCCTTTTATGGGTAACTGGCCCAGTCTGACCCAGACTCCCCACTTCCACTGACACGCTGGGCCAGGCTCCGTGGCAGAGCAGACCCTCCGCCTGTCCCACCAGGCTGGCTTTCTGAGGCCCAGCGTGCCTCGCTCCAGGCCCCGGTAAGGAGGCTCTGTCTTCCAGAGGGTCCCAGGGGACAAGGCCAGGCCCTCAGCCACGTGACTGTCCATCAAGTGGCCAAGAATAATCCTTTCTGGGTCCTGATCTGCTCTGCCAGTCGCCCCTCTGTCCTCCCAGGAATGGGGCTTCCAGACTTTTCCCTTTGGTCCTACAAACATTGGCCCAGGCCTGGAGTGTAGGCTGGGGGTGGAAGGAAGAAGACGAGACATTCCTAGGATTCGCAGGAGGCAGAGAATCTCCTGATTCAGCGGATCTAGTGCACTGTGACCACTTCCTGGGCAGCTGGCCCGAGAGGGAAACCTCACTTCCATGAAGCTCTTGAGGATGCCTTGCCTCTCTGGCCTGATCTCCTCTGCCATCCGATGAGGGTGGACAGCAGGCGGGTCTGTTTTCAGGACTCACATTCAGCTCTCAAGAAGTCCCCAGGCTGGACCTGAGGCTCCAGGCCGCCAATTTGTCCTTCGGTGCTGCACCCCACTGCATCTACGCCCGCTGGGGACCATCGACTCAATCCTGCACTCAGTTACTGTGTGCGGATGGTGTTGGGAAGGGGTCCTCCGACTTTCCAGCCTGTGAGATTGGAAGTGGGCAGCCTAGGTTGTGGGAGACAGGTCCACACTGCCCAAGACACGCAGCTCCTGGCAGCCTGGGCGACACCTGCTTCTCCTGGAGCTGTGCTGCCCCCTAGTGGGAGGGTGAGGCGTGGCTGCCATCTCTCCTTTCTCTTCCTGCAGACGCTCCTCTCATCAAGGAAGTGCAAATACGTGAAGGCTGGAATCCTGGAAGATCATCAAGAGAAAAGAAAACCATGCCGAGAAAATAGCACAGGGCGATGAAGGAGATCTAGGGGCCTGCAGAGGACAGGGGACGCCTCCCCTGGCCCCTCTCCCCGGTGAGGAATTGCAGGTCCCGGGGCTTGGGCAGGGGTGCAGCACCCCAACACGTGGGGCTGGGCGTGTCTTCCTGTCCCATGTCCCCGCCTTGGCTCTCTGCTGGGTGTGCAGGGCTGGTTTGTCCCTGCAGGCTGTGGGCCACTGGTCTCCTGGCGTCCGTATCAGCTGGGGATGTAAACGCCTCACTGACATGTCCCCAAACAGTCAAACCCCAAGGACCCTGCACCCCAGTGTACGCAGGGCAGCCAGGCTCTTCATCTGGGGTTCACTCAGCTCCTCCACCTCCCTGAGGGGTAGGCCCAGCTCCTGTGTCAGTGGGAGGTCGGGCAGCTGCGGGAGCACAGCGGCCTCCCCCTGCTCCCCCAAACCTCCAGGACACCCCTGTCTTCCGACTGGTCCTCTCCAGTGTCCTTTGCTTCCTCGGCCTTAGATGGCGGTGTCCCCAGGGCTCCTCACCCCCTTGTCTTCTTCTTCCACCCTGTCCCGGGGAGCTCCCTCTAACTAGTGGCTGGTTCTCAGCGCCAGACCTGCGCTCAGGTCCTCTCCTCACGGCTTAAAGCCCTCAAGGCTCTTCGCGATCCTGTCTCCACAGTGTGGCCGGGCCAATGACAGCCTTGTCCCCACAGTGCAACCCCCCATGAGGACTGGGTTGGTGCTCACAAGTGTTGGTTCACGGGGAGAACTCTTCAGTGGCTACTCTTTTTATTTTTTTTTATACTTAAAGAATAGGTTTATTAGGAAAAGGGATAAAGCAGTAGGACACTTGCACAGACACAAGTGGGCAGAAAGAGCTGCCCCTTTGACTGGGCAGGTTTGCTAAGATAGAGGCCTGTATGGTGCAGGTCACGGGCAGGCAGGCAGGCCACTGCCTGTAGAGTTGGTAAAGGAAAGCACCTGCATAGGCACAGGTGGGCAGAGAAATGGCTGCTCTTTTTCTTTTTTTAAAGATTTATTTATTTATGTATATAAGCTGGGGTGTAGACCAGAGGTGCGGGGTGGTGAAATGACTCACCAGAGACAGAGTGGGGAGCAGAACCGGCAGATTGACTGAAGTACACTGCTGAGGGGAGCAGCGCCATGTGGGAATCTCCCTGGCCGGGTATCGAACTCGTGCTGCGGACAGCTTCATAGTGCTGTGCTATGGAGGGGGGCCCATCAATGTCTACTCTTGCTGCCCACTGAGGACTGTTCAAGGGATACCGCAGCAGCTGGGGACAATCTCTGCGGACCAGCCTCCCCCCCCAGGGTCACACCCCGCAGAGCCTGGAAATTTGGGTCAGTGCCCCTGCCAGGGCTCTCCAAAAACCACGGACACTCGTGGGGCAGACGCCGACCTCACCGCACCTGTCATGCCACCACCCCGTAGCGCTAGGGGCGGCAAGGGTCCGTGAGCGTGGAAGTAAAGAGAAAGCCCCGAAGAGCAAAAGTCTGGGGAGCAGATCTGCAGCCAGCCTGCCAAGGGCCTCCCTCCGCTCCTCCTAAAAATAATATTCGATAGAACAGGAAGGTCGGGAGGGACACAAAAGGTCACCTGGTCTTCCCGCTAGAAATGTAACCAATTACATTTATTTGGGTCAAAAATTATTTCTTTACAGAGCAAAGTAGGGCAGCGGGAGGGGCAGGAGAGCACGTCCAGGTCACAGACTTGGGCTGTGCGGCTTCTCTGCAGCCTCACTCGGTGTCTAAGAGAAATGACCAGGCCTCTCTCGGTCTTGGTTTTCTCGTCCATAAAATGGGAATGATGATGTCTACTAAATGGGGGTGTCAGGATTAGACATAATGCAATGTTTGTTCAGTGTCTGGCACACAATAGGCGCTTAATAAAGGCAGCTGTGGGTGCTGGTGGTGTCTGAGAGGAGAGGCAGAGCATGCTACTTCTTCCTCCTTTTATAGCCTCTCCTCCAACTAATCCTGGTGGGGCGCAGGGGAATGAGTCCAACAGACCCCAGACCCACAGACACTATTGCTCCTAGTCAAAGTCTCCCTTCTCAAGAATTCCACCTGGGGCCTCCATTTCCCACAGGCTCCAAGGGTTCACTGTCCCCCATTGCTGCGGGGCAGGGGATCCTGTGTCACCCAGAACTCAGAGGAGACACTCAGCCCCATCAGCAATTTGGGAAACCCAGGACAGGTTTCTAAATAGGCAGGAGCAGAGGGCCGGCAGCTGCGGCTTAGACAGAAGCCCCAAGCTCCGCCCTCCCCGACATCAGCAAATCCTGTGGGTTCCAAATGGAGGATCCGACCCCTCCCTTCCGCTCCTCCCCCTCTGCTCCCTGGCCAGAGCCCCTGGCCGCTCTGTCAGTCTCCCTGAGTTAACCCTTGCTCCCTTCACTTAGTCTCAAGCCAGACTGAGCCTGCGGGAGCAGAAGCAAGGAGCCCTTTTTATGAAGATGGCACCCGAAGTGAAGAAGGAAGCTCCCATGCTGGCCACAGCCCAAGGCTTCAAAGGCCAAGACAGCAGTGCTAAAAACCCCCACAGGCACAAAACCCCCCAAGATCCATGTGTCTGGCACACAATAGGTGCTTCATACCTTTTGGCAGCCTCAGTATCCTGGGCAGAGCACCCAGACCAAGCTGAATGATGACACCACCAGCAGGGGCCCGACCCCCCGAGTCGGCCACGGAGAGGACAGAAGACAGCAGCACCTTGCTGGCTGCGGCTGTCAGGGTCATCAACGCCAGGTCAGACAGGCTGGGAGGACGCTCTGTGACATCACATGGCCTGGCCAACACCCTGCGGGCTGATGGCAGGAAGGCACGTCTGCCTGGCTTCTGATTATGGGGCTTTGGGAGGTGCCAACAGAATCAGGGGCATCTAAACTGAGTCCAAGTGGCTAATTCTACATATAAAATTGTTCTCCACTAGCAAACAAACAAATAGATGAAACAAATGGAAACCAGGTCCCGTCATCTCGTGGCTCCAAACCCGCCTGCCCCCACGCGGTCCCCGGCCCCTGACGAGGTCCTGTTTACTCTGATTCTGTTCCCTGGCCTCCTTCCTGCGGCTCGGCTCCTGGGACACGGAGCCTAAGAGCCCACCTGAGGGTCAGCACCTGGACTCCCTGCCCACAGGTCCTGCTCCACATCGCTCACCAGGCGGGCCTCCCTCCCTCCCGTCCTTCCTCTCACCCAGGATTTCTGCTCCAGGTTCTTATGGCCTCCTCTCTGTTTCCCCAGAAGAGAGGACTTGATGTTTCTGTTCCCTGAATGCCCTTGTGGTGCTTTACACATCAGAGATCCCAAGCAGGGACTGAATGAATGGATGATGAATGAATGAGTGGGCAAGGACTCTTGCCATATGTAATCTCCATAAGGGGTGGGGGCAGCTGTTTCTAGGAGTGGAGCTGGAATAGTGGCCTGATTCCTGGGGCCAGATTCCAAAGCCTGAAGTTCACCATCCCAAAGAATTGACCGTGCCTTGACTGGGAGCTGGGCTGGGGTGAGGCGGGAGAGGGGGTTGGCAGAGTCCATAAAGACATCCAAATACTTTCAGCATCTGACCCTCCTCCCCACCGCCATCTCTTGGTATGAGCCCCCTGTCCTCTTCCCGCTGAGGTTTTGCAGCCACCTCTTGGCCAGTGTGGGCGAGCCCTCGCTCCCCCAGGTCTTCTCAAGTTCCTGCCCTCAGATCCAGTGGGAGGTAAGGAAGCAAAGGGGTAAATTACAAAACAGTGCCCCAAAGTAAGAGGCGCCAATGAACACACTTTGTCGTTGAGCAGGTTGAGACCTACCAGGTGTGGAGACCTTCCTGAGGGGCCGTAGGTGCGCGGCACTAGGGGCGAGGAAGAGCTGGGAGAGAGGGGACGCCGGAGGTGGACCTGGAAGGTTAGGAGCCAAGGACCCCCGGAGCGGGAACCAGCCCAGCTGGATGAAAAGAAAGCATCCTGATAAATGGATTTGGAAGAGGTTTGGAATCTATGATAGGGACTATTATTCGTTCTAGGATTCGCCCAGAGAACCCCCCCACTAGAAGGCCCAGCGGAGTTCAGCAGACAGCGCTGGAGCCAGATAGACCCCGAGAGCTCGGCTCCCCGCGGGCCGCAGCCTAGGGGCGGAGCCTGTGCGGGGGCGTGGCCCAGGAGCCCCTGGCCCCGCCCCGAGGGCGGCCGCGGCGGGGAAGACCGGAAGTCCGACCGCCTCCGCCAGCCCGCCTCAGGGTTCAGTCCCGCCCCTCGGCTTGGTGCGCAAGGTCGTGTCCCGGAAGTGAAGGGGCCATGTTGGTGGGTGACCCGGGGAGAGGTACCGGGCGAGAGGCGAGTCCCGAGGAGTGGTAGCGCGCGCGGTCCGCGGGTGAGTGAGGGGCGTGGTGAGGGCCGGGGCTCGGGGTTCGCTGCGCCTCCTTTCAGGATCGCTGCCGGCGCCCCCCATCCGATCCGGAATCCATCTACCGGCCTGGCCGCTGGGGGTCCAGCCCCAGCCCACCCCGGGCTTTCCACTGGGAGGCCGCGCCGCGGCCCCGCCCCAGCCGGAGGCCTCTCGGGGCTCCGGCCTGCCCCGGTCTCGCGGTCTCCCTTCTGGGCGGCCCGGCCCCCCCAGTCGGGGGAGAACTGGGGATCGCCGGCGTGCAGCCGGCCCCTCGCCGAGCGACCTTGTAACGACAGCCCTCGCGTGACAGCCGCTTCCTACCTCATAAAGCACTTTTGCTGTGATTTTCTAGATTCGTCTCTCACATTCCGGGAGGCCCGTGGGGCCGAGGGGCGCTCCCTTACATTGAGAAGGGACAGAGCCCGTGGCTTGCTTGGGCTCACGCAGGAAGTTAGCAAGGCCGGAGGCCGAAGGCTCGCTGGCTGCGCCCAAAGTCCACATTTTTTTACCAGTCGTCTGTCTCCCTCACTCAGTCTCATTTTTTTTATATCTGAAACAGGGGTGATCATTTCATCCACATGGGGACGTTTTGAGGATTCCCTTTTTCGACTTAATTTCTGAGCCCCTGACATGGGCCAGGGTCTGTGCTAGGAAAGTTTGTGAGGCACCCAGAAGTGCTGCACACGTGCTGAGGTCCCAGTAAGTGACACTTCATTACAGAGACAGACAGAGTTGGGGTCAGGAGTGCAGCCCCCTTGTACAGCTATGCTGCTCGGAGCCAGGTCTTTCTGGAGATGCTGCTGCTGCTGGGATTGTTGATAAATGAGATGAGTTTCGGGAAGTGCTTAAATGGTGCCTGGTGTTTAGTAAACACTCCGTGAATGTAAACTATGTTATGAACCCTGACTGCCTCGTAGGCTCCTTAATTCAAATGTAATAATGAGCCGCAGAGCATTTTACATATGACAACATTTTACTTACTCCAAGTGAAAGAGGACAGAGGTGCCTTCTGTGGACACTCCTGCTCTCTCCCAGCCCCACCTCACAGATGCATGTGTACATATGCTGGTGTAAGGGCTTATTGTTCCTGAAGGAACATGGTATCAGTTTATGTGTGACTAAATCTCATATTTATTGAGCACTTAGGGTAGGTAGCTGCAATAATAGCTCTCCCTGGTGAATGCTTAGTGTGTGGCTCATTTAATCCTTGTACCAACCATGTGGGCAAAATAGTTTTCGTCCTTCTTTTCCAGGTGAGGAGCTGAGGTAAGCACAGAGAGGTTTTTTTTTTTTTTTTTTTTAAGATTTATTTTTTATTTATACATTAAAGCTGGGGTACAGGCCAGAGGCACGGGGCGGTGAGAGGGTTCACCAGAGACAGAGCGGGGAGCAGAACAGGCAGATCAGAAACACACTGCTGAGGGGAGCAGCGGGCGAGGCAGGAGAGGTCTGCCGCGCCATGTGGGATTCTCCCCGGCCGGGCGTCGAACTCGCGTCACCGCTGCCGACAGCTCCACAGCGCAGCGCTTAACCACTGCGCCACCGGGGAGGCCCCAAGCACAGAGAGGTTAAAGAAACTTGTCCAAGGTAGTCAGTCAGCCCATCAGGGGTGGTACCAGGATTCAAGTGTGGCTGAGTCCCTTTCAGTCACTCTAGACCACCCCTTGTGGTGAATTTCAATTACAGGCGCTTGCTTCCATGCTTTTGTCTCATACAATTCTGAAAATAGCCCTAGTGGTGGTGTCAGCACAATAGCATTATCGGCATTCTGCAAGTGAGGGAGCTGATGCTCAGAGGGGTCAAGTACTTGGTCCAGAGTAGCAAGGCAAGTCAGTGGCAGAGCCAGGATCCAGCCCAGGCAGCTCCAAGTCCTGGCCCTTCAGCATAACCTGTAGTTTCCTGGGATGGGCGGCGGGAGGCTGAGGTCTGGACCCAGCCTTGCCACTAAGTCATAGTGGACCTTAGCACCTGAGACCTAGATTACGAGCTCCCAAATTAAGGCATCTCTACGGGCTCTTCTGTCATATGTTCTGATTCTTGGTTACTGTTTCTCCCTTTTAGCTTGACGCCCAGCCCCTGTCGGTCCCCCATGGCCCCCTGGAGCCGATTGGCGGTGCTGAGTCTCTACCGGGCTCTGCTGCGCCAGGGCCGAGAGCTTCAGTACACTGATCGAGACTTCTACTTGGCCTCCATCCGCCGTGAATTCCGGAAAAATCAGAAACTGGAGGATCCTGAGGCCCGGGAGAGGCAGCTGGAAAAGGGCCTGGTCTTCCTCCACAGCAAACTGGGGGGGATTATTTAGGATCCTTTCCCTTCCCCTCCTGTCCTTACTCCAAGTGAAAGAGGACAAAGGTGCCTTCTGTGGACACTCCCGCTCTCTCCCAGCCCCACCTCACAGATGCAGTGAGAAGCCTCAGGTAGGTAGGCCCTTGGTCCGCGAGGGCTCATATTTTTCTCACACAGGGGACCGGAAGAGGGAGAACCTTTCCTTTTAGTGACAGAGTCCTTTGGTCATTGGAAATGAAAGAAAGAAGTAATACATATTAACAGAAATGAGTTCCCTGGAGAAAAATAGACCTTAAATTTCAAGCTCCACCAGAACAGAATTATTATCACCATTTCATAGAACATTTCACATATGAAAATGTTATAGAAGTGACTGGTTGCAACTCTCAGAGCGGAGTTTCAGGCTGGCTCATTCTTCAGTGGATTAGTTATCTGGTGGGTCAGATCATGATCCCCCAAACAGAACTCTGTCGTTACCACCCCATCTATAAATCAAGCGTAGTACACACGTGCTACCTGCTTCCCGTCCTGGCATTGCTACTCAGAGCTGCAGGACTTAGGGCAAATCCCTGAACTTTCCTAGGCCTCAATTTCCACATTTGCAGAATGGAGGCTACAGTACCCACTCTCCAGGCTACTCTGCTCATGAAGCGGGGCTGTGCCCGCGGCGCTGGGGGTGCCACTTGGCAGGTGGCGCGTTGGCGCCGCTTCCTGCTGAGGCTGCTGTGTCGTCATGCAGGGGCCGCTGTAAGTCAACTATACTGAACTCAGCCACTTTCCCAGAGGGCCCTGCACCCGGGTGGCCTGGGATAGAGCTGAATGGCAGTGTGTCAGGCGCCCAGGCAGTGTGAATGGATGATGCAGCTCCGCCTTGGGTCTGTAGGGCTCACAGGTGGCTGCTAGAAGAGAGGCCAAGGAGGTCAGCCGGGGACAGGAGAGAACAAGCGAGTATGGCGGTGGAGGCTCCCTCTGGAGTCTGGGAACTGGAGTGTGGCATGGCCAGCGTGGTGGACCTTTAACACTCTGTGGTCCGCTCACGTATTAGTACGTGTTTTTGTCACCCGTATCAGGTGGCCGCTCACGCATTAATACGTGTTCATCTAGTCTCCGGGTTTATTTGGAACTATTAGGAACTATTTCTTTGATCGTCCTCAGTCTAGAAGCTTTACACATTATTTTGGTGAAAGTGCAAGGTGTTTTCTGAGAGATATTACAGTTTTTTTAATATCCAGTAGTTCAGGAGTTGTGTGTGTTTTATTGAATGCTTCTACCATTCATGCGGTGGCACAGAAAATGGCCGGCCCCAAGGGCTGGTAAATTTAAAGGGCACCAGCACACAAAGTGTTAAGGCAGGGGGCGGTGGGGGAGGCTGGGCTAGGTTTGGAAGGACAGTGACCCCCTGATGAGACCACGTGTTGGACAGCGAGGGCCAGCACTGCTGTGTGAGCAGGGGTGACGCGGAGGCAGGATCGCGGCCTGGCAGTGTGGGGAGTAAGGGGTTGAGACCCCAGAGCCGCAGCCTGGCCAGGTGTGATGGAGGGACTGAGGTGGCGGGGTGGCCGCGTGGAAACACGGCGTGTGCAGAGGTGGGACTGGGCGGCCAGCTGGCGGGGGCAGGGGCGGGAGAGAACGAGAGCAGAGTGTGAGGGGTAAGCGCTGCCAACTGGGTAGAGGGTGCTGTTGTAACAGGGATGGCAGCAGGAGGGGCCTTACGTAATGGTTCCCCGCATCCTCGCAGAGCTTGGGCACAGCCGCCTTCGCCACGCAGAGCTGGGGTGAGAGGAATCCCGTGGGGGCCCGCCCTCTCTGGCGAGTTGCTGGAGGCTTTGTGTCCCTAATTTATTTTGACTCTGAGTTGGGTCACCAGCACCACCCCAAAAAACAGACAACCAGAAACAAGCCATGGGGTCAGTAGCTCCTTCATGCAGCAGGTGTTGGCTGTGTCGAATTCCGCTGACCAGGGACATGGTGTGACTGAGCCAAAGTGCCCCCAAGAGCTTCTGGCCTAATGGTGACAGGGAAGAGAGGGGCATGAGGTGGGCCTGCCAGCGGCGGGGAGCCCGGTGTGCTGCCCCCCGGTAGCTGAGCTCTAGGCTCTAGTCTTGGCTGCCCAGCTTGCTGACGTGGTGACCTTGGGTCAGTCACCTCGCCTCTGCCTCAGTTTATTCATCTGTAAATTGGAGATAGCCATGTGGCTGAGCCCGGGCATCGGCGTGAGGACTGGGGCGTGATGCGCAGAGTGGTCCGCAGCGCGCGGGCGATGTTGTGCTCCTCCCGTGCTCCGGCCAGGCTGGTGCGCTTCTTTCAGTGCTGAAGTCAGCTGGGATTTCCTCAGTTCTGAGCTGTCTTCCAGGAGGCCACAGGGCCTCCGTTACTCATCCCTGCTCTGCAGGGGTGAGGCATTATCCCGGTCCCGTTTTTTGTAGCTAGGGAGGGAGACAGGTTAAATAACCTGCTGGACATGTTGGCACTCTCCGGCCTCAGCCCTGGTGGCGCCCTGGGACACTGCCAGGTCAGTGTTCCCCTTTTCTTTCCTTTTTCTAAAAAAAAATCTTTTCCCCATCCTAAGTGCGGTTAAGTAGTGTTAAGACTCTCCACACTGTCGCGAAACAGACCTCCACAGCTTTTTCATGGGGAGACTGTCTTCCCATTTAACAGCAGGGCATCTCTTAGTGCTGGGGAGCCAGGCCCGCTCTCCTTGAGGAGGGCTTGTTTCCTTGTGCCAGGCCAGCGCAGGAGCCCTGCAGAGGGTCTTCAGCAGACGCGCACTTTGGACTGGAACAGGTGACATTCCAGAGTAGCATATCATCTCCCTCGGGCGCCTTCTCCTCTCCTCTCCTCAGGGCCAGGTCTCTGCCAGCGCCAGCCCTCGGATGGGGTGCATCTGCATTGTGGGACGCGCCTCCTCACAAAGCTGCTCAGCTGACGGTGTTGGCTCCTTCTGCCCAGGACGGCACTGGGTGACTTCAGAGGCCATTCTGAGCTCCGGCCCAGAAGGTGAAGTAAAGAGAGCACGATCTGGGCTCTCACCGCCTTCCGGAGCTGGCGCTGGCCCTGTGGCAGGGATCTGGGGACTTCATGGGGGCACGCTGGTGGCGCCGCTTTGCAGTGTGTGAAGTGTTCACGGACAGTGGTCTAGTAGGCGCGTCTCCCCGCAGCCGCCCTGTGTTTTAGGCCAGGCCGGCATTCCTGCGGCGTTCTCACAGCAGAGGGGTTAAGTGACTTACCTGAGGTCGCCCAGATCATCACTCAGGGCTCAACACCAAGTTCTCCAGCCCAGGGTTTCCCACCCTGAACCCCACCGCCTCATCCTTTCCACTCGCCCAATGGGCTGCGGACTGAATGACCCAGAGAGGCTCCTCCTGGCTTCTGCCTGCGCCCCGCGGCTCTCCTGCTGTGGGTGGACGAGAGAAGGGTCTCGGCCGAGTTTTGGTTCTTGTTCTGTTGTTGGGGGTGAGCACCACTTAGCTGTCTGCTTCCTGATGGGCTTGCTCTGCCTCCAGAGTTTGATGTCATAGTTCTCACTGCCTCAGCGGCCCCGGAGTTCAGCTCACACCCCCCGCCCCCGCTGTCAGTGTGGGCTGTGGCGCCGGCCCTGGCCTTGCCTGCCCTGTGCGCATGCGCTGGGCTGTAGCAATGTGTTCCGTTCGGCCATGTATTTTCTCCCTCTGTTCCCAACCCTGAAGAGAAGTTCCCAACCTTCTGTTGACTGTAGAAGATGGAGAAAAGTGCCAGCAAGGTTGTGAACTCTCGTTAGGGAAAAAATATTTCTGGACTTGACAATGATTCTTGGTTAACTCATTGCTGGGGTAAGTAAAGTCAGACATTTTCTTTCTTTTTGTGTGTGTGTGGTGGTGGGGGGAGTATAGGCAAGAGGCAGGAAATGTGCAGCTGGTGAGACCCAGGTGGCATTGGATGTCGCTTGGCACTGAAGATGCTGCCACAGACCGGGCCCTCGCGCCTCGCATCCTGGGCACACTGGATGCCCGAGGGGCGGGCAGCTTTGTTCTTCCTGTGGCACTTCTGGCGCACGGAACACGGGAGCTAGACCAGAATGGCCGCGTTAGAAGCGTGTTCAGATCTGCACCGCGCTGCCACCCCCTATCTGGGGCAGGCCCAAGGCTCTGACTCCAGGGGAGACGCCCCCTTGGGGGTGAGGGACTCTTCCATCAGGGTCACGCCCCTGTTGCCGGGAGCGCTGTGCCCTCAGCACCTACAGGGTGACCACATTGCAAATTCATTTCCAGGCATTTGCGCAGATGGGTTTGTTTTCCAGTTAGCCGCCAGGCCTGCAGTGTCCACATGTGTTTTCAGTCTCACGGTGCCAGCCTCTCCTGAGCTCTTGTCCTCTGCACATTTCCCCCAGGAGACGGGGAGCAAGTGGAGTGTCCCCAAGGGGCTCTTTTCTTCTACGGCCCTTTCCCACATAGGGGCTTGTCCATGCTGGGTAGACCGAGGGCCACGGTGACTTGCCTAGAAGTGGTAAAGGGAGCACAGTAGGTGTTGGGGGTCCTGAGTTCCGGAGCGGGCTCTGCCATCCCGCTTCCTGGGGCCTCTGGCAAGCCACCCCTGCCCCCAAGTGATGCCCTGGAGTCAGATCAGCCTCCTCCAATAGGACCTGTGAGACCAGCCCTTCCCCACAGTCGTGGCCAGAGGGTCAGAACTCCACGAGCATTTTCAGGTTGGGAAGGGGTAGGATGCGGGGGAATTCCACTCTCGGGCCAGAAGGGGCGGCGTGAGCTTCGTGCTTTCTGTAATCTCGAGTAGGTGTGTGGAGAGGCCTGCTCCCGGGAGCGTGTTCAGTTTCTTGCCTCGCAGCCGTATCGTCACGTGACACCATATCGCCCTCCCCCCCCCCAGAGCATGCGGTGCTGGAGGCAGGAGGGTTTGGGTTGCTGGAACTCAGAGAGGACTGTGAACTTGTGGGGGACTGGCCTGACGGGAGGGAGGAGCCCGGGGTGGTGATGGCCGCGTTCCCCTGCCCCACCCAGGTAGCCATGGCAGGCGCCGGTGAGCGCAAAGGCAAGAAGGATGACAACGGCATCGGCACGGCCATCGATTTTGTGCTCTCCAATGCCCGACTGGTGCTGGGGGTGGGCGGAGCAGCCATGCTGGGCATCGCTACGCTGGCGGTGAAGCGGGTAAGTGCCTGCAGCCAGGGCCGGGGCGGGAACGGTGGCCTGGCAGCCTCCAGAGCGGCTGCCTGGAACAGGCCTCATACCACTGCCGGCTCTAGGCTGGTCATTTAGCGCCATTAGCTGAGCCCCAGAGCGACTTCAGCAGTCTGCGCCTGCTCCTCTGCCCTAGAGAAGTCACCAGGGCACAGATAAACTTATCCCAGTGAGGAGAATATTGGAAATAACCAAAACATCCTTCCTTGTCCACCTTACTTAAAATGGCGACACCCCCACCATACACTCGCTTTCTCTTTTCCTTTCCTGCTTTGTTATTCTCACCATTTATCATTGTTTTTTTCCCCTCCCTCTCTCCTCCTCTTCCTTCCCCTCCCTCTCATTTACCACTGTTAATGTCTGAACTGTCTTCATGCTTCAGCGTGTGTGACACATAGCCTGTGTCCCCGTACTCCGCTGAGAACTCTGGAAGGGAGGGTTGGCCTCGGGCTTGCTGCTCTGTTCTGAGCCAGTTCGAACAACACCTGACACGCGGTAGCCTCTTGATAAGCAGTTGTCAGATAAACGAATCTGTGTTCAATGTGATGGCCCGTCACATTACAGAGTCGGAAAATTTTGATTCATTCTTAGTGATGTAGGGAAATGTTAAAAAATAAGTGGAAAAAAAAAAACAGGTTTCAAAAGTCCTTATAGAGAAAGGATCCTAATTACACAAGTAAATGTTTCTAGAAAGAAATACACCAGAGCATTAACAAGTACTTCTGGGTTGGGACATAGAGATCATCTGTTTCTGACTTGTATCATCTACTGTTCCCTGAGATTTTCCGCCTGGAGCACAGCGTCCGTGGTCTAGAATAAACAGCCAGTGAAGAACAGTGTGAAGCATTCGGGCAGGGCCACAGGGAAGGAGGGAAGCGGAAAGGGAGGTACACGCGCGGGGCCCTCTGCTGTTGCAGATGTATGATCGGGCGATCAGCGCCCCCACCAGCCCCACCCGCCTGAGCCACTCAGGGAAGAGGAGCTGGGAAGAACCAAACTGGATGGGCTCCCCCCGCCTGCTGAACAAGGACATGAAGACGGGTCTGAGCAGGTCCCTGCAGACGCTCCCCACAGACTCCTCAGCCTTTGACACAGGTGAGAACGCGCGACCCCTCTGGACTGCGCCCTGGTGTTTCTCGGGCACATACGTGCCAGGCCCCATGCCAGCCGTACGTTCCGAGCCCTTCTCCTTTCCGGGCTGAGGCCGCTTGGACTGAGCACGCCCGGAAAGCGCTCACATGCCCCTCTCTCTTGCCTTGGCAGATACATTCTGCCCACCCCGGCCCAAGCCATTGGCCAGGAAGGGCCAGGTAGACTTGAAGAAGTCACGGCTCCGCATGTCCCTGCAGGAGAAGCTTCTTTCTTATTACCGGAACCGGGCAGCCATCCCTGCCGGGGAGCAGGCGCGGGCCAAGCAAGCCGCCGTGGACATATGCGCCGAGCTCCGGAGCTTCCTGCGGGCCAAGTTGCCTGACATGCCACTTCGGGACATGTACCTGAGTGGCAGCCTCTATGATGACCTGCAGGTAATGGGCTGGTTCTCACCGAGAGCGGGGTGAGCGCTGACCCAGCTGCTTGGAGCAGTGCGCTGCCGCTGCATTTGAAGACCCGGATCTCGCGTCTCACCCGCTCTTGTTCTTAGTCGTCCCCACAGCTTAGAGGGAGTGGTGACAGGCCGCCCCCTTCCTGTCGCCGCGGCCCATCTCTCCTCCCGGGTTCTCCTCTCTTCTCGGGTCTTCAGGGCCTGGGGGGGCGACACTGTAGGCACGTCCCTGCCTGGACACGGTGAGGCCTGTGGAACGAGCACAGGCCCTGGTGTGGGGCAGACCTGGCTTCAGATCCTCATTTGATGTGAACTGAAATGATGATGCAAGAGTTCTTAGTTCCCTGGATCGTTGGGGGTACGCGGGGTGGGCCTGTGGTGGGGGGAGCGTCTCTGGAGCAGGTTCAGTCCCTCAGACCTTTGAATTCTGCTCCGACAGGTGGTGACAGCCGACCACATCCAGCTCATCGTGCCCCTCGTGCTGGAGCAGAACCTGTGGTCGGGCGTCCCCGGCGAGGACACCATCATGAACGTCCCTGGCTTCTTCCTGGTTCGCCGCGAGAACCCGGAGTACTTTCCTCGTGGCAGCAGTTACTGGGACCGCTGCGTGGTCGGGGGCTACCTCTCCCCCAAGACAGTGGCAGACACATTCGAGAAGGTGGTGGCCGGCTCCATCAACTGGCCGGCCATAGGGTCCCTCTTGGACTATGTGATCCGCCCCGCCCCGCCCCCCGAGGCCCTGACCCTGGAAGTTCAGTATGAGCGCGACAAGCATCTCGTCATCGACTTCTTGCCGTCACTGACCCTGGGTGACACTGTCTTGGTGGCCAGACCACACCGGCTAGCCCAGTACGACAACTTGTGGAGGCTGAGCCTGCGTCCTGCCGAGACGGCACGCCTGCGGGCTTTGGACCAGGCCGACTCGGGCTGCCGATCTCTGTGCCTCAAAATCCTTAAGGCCATATGCAAGTCCACCCCAGCTCTGGGCCACCTCACTGCCAGCCAGCTCACCAACGTCATTCTCCACCTGGCCCAGGAGGAGGAGGACTGGTCTCCAGATATGCTGGCCGACCGGTTCCTGCAGGCCTTGAGGGGACTCATTAGCTATCTAGAGGCCGGGGTCCTACCCAGTGCCCTAAACCCCAAGGTGAACTTATTTGCAGAGCTCACCCCTGAAGAAATAGACGAATTGGGGTACACTCTCTATTGCTCGTTGTCTGAGCCGGAGGTGCTGCTGCAGACGTAGGGCAGGCGGAGGCCAGTGTGGGTGTCGGGGGTCAGGCCCCGGATTCTCCGTTAGAAACACTTGGCTGCATAGTTGGTGCCTCCCAGGGACCCCTGGGTCCTCCTGTGTCGGTGGTCTTCGCCCGGGTCACTTCATGCTGATCAGAATGACCTCTCTTGCGGTCCCGTTTTCTCACCCAGCCCTTTCAATTTTTGTTACCAAGCACTGTGCACCCCTTTTTCCCCTCCCTCTTGCTCCAGGCTAATTTTTCTGGAATGAATTGGAAAGATGGAGCTCTGGCCTGAGCCTCGGAGACCACTTAGTGTTTTGTGTTTGGGCTCAGGTGTCTGCTTCTGTCCGCCCCCTCTGGCGTGTTCCTTCCCATGTCTGTCCTTTCCTCTTGCTCACGTCTTCTGTTTGGTTTTCTCTGGAGCACATCTGGAGCACATCTGCCTAATCGAGATGTTGAATGTCCCTGGAGGGTTTTGATTGCATATTTCCCAGCTGAACTCTGCGCGGTGTGTGCTCAGGCAGTATTTAGGGTTTCTGGGGGTAAAGTTGGTGGCAGAGCTGGCCTTTGACCCAGGTTCCTGAAAAGAAGCCCGCTCCCCCTCCTGACCAACTCACATTCCTTAGTGCTGAGAAGGTCCCCGGTGGGAACATGGTTCTCAGCCCACACAGGCGCGAGGGCTCAAGATAGACAGGATGCAGGGTTACTGGGGGACCGTGCTGCTTAGTGTCCGGGCAAGCGCGCAGAGTGGGGGACTGAAGTTCCCGGGGCGGCCGGGAGAGGCTGTGTGCTAGAGTCAGATGGGGGAGGAAGGGCGGAGCGGCAGGGCAGTGGGGCGTGTGCTGCTCACCCCCTGCCTCGCCTCACTGCCTGGCAGCGAGGCCTCAGGTCACAGGCAGGGAGCGTGGCGGGCCCTGCACCCCAGCTGGGAAGCCCCACCGCCATTGGGGCTCCGTGGCCGTGTTTCCTCCCTCAGGCCCTGCCTTTGAGGATGTTGTGTTAGACCAAGAACAGGCCACAGCCAGCGCTTTGTCCCTCGGGGCCGTGGGAGCTGGTGTGTGCTGCGCACCAAGGGGCCCAGACCGCCTCCCGGCCCCGCCTCGCGGGGAGACATGCCGCTGGGGCGAGGGCGTCAGCGAACCTGCACGGAGGGAGCGGGCCTTCCTGCGTTCCTGGCTTCCGCTGCTGCTGCTAAAGTCGCGCTATTTATTGCAGTGTAAACAGTACCCTGAGCGGGGAGGAGTGTTGAATACACAGTGTCTGTGCATCTTCTTGTTCTGTGTTTTTTTTCATGTGTGGCAAGAAACTGATAAATCTGTTTCTGATCAGCTCATTTTGTTCCATCAAGTCCTTTTCTCCTTACTACCTCTGCAGCAGTGAGCTCGTGGTGAAGCTCTCTGCGGCCGGCTCATCCCTTCCCAGTGACAGCGCCATACAGTGACTCTTTGAAAGCTCATCTGCCCTTTGACTTCAGGGTAAGGATTCCTGTCCCTGGCTTGTCGCGGATTTCAGAGGCCGAGAGCGAGGGGTAGCCTTGGCTATATTTGGAGACTCTTCCTGCTTCTCATATATGCAGGGGTTTCTTTTTTTTTTTTTTTTAGATTTATTTATTTATACACACAAGCTGGGGTACAGACCAGAGGTGTGGGGTGGCGAGAGACTTTCACCAGAGACAGAGCGGGGAGCAGAACAGGCAGATCAGAAATACACTGCTGAGGGGAGCAGCGGGCGAGGCAGGAGAGGTCTGCCGCGCCATGTGGGATTCTCCCCGGCCGGGCGTCGAACTCGCATCGCCGCTGCCGACAGCTCCACAGCGCAGCGCTTAACCGCTGCGCCACCAGGGAGGCCCTGCAGGGGTTTCTTAAGGCGACTTCACTTGGTTCATTTGTTTGAAGATACTGGGAGAATGAAGACTCTAAAGCTGAGGGATTTTCCTGGCTGTTTATCAAAATCAGATGGAGCTTTGAGAATCTACTGCTGAGTGCCACCCGGGGTGCCTGGTGCAGCGGCCGCGGGGAGCCCACACGATGGTTCCAGGGCCCCATCTGGTGTCCGTTAGAGGGAAGGGAGTGAGGGGAGGCTGACGAAGAGCAGCAAGAGCGTGGGTTCTTCACTGAGGTAGGGGACGGTTTCCCCGTATTATAAAGCCCACAATTTCCCCAGGCAAGAGTCTGACCAAATGCCATATAAAACACAGGAGAATCTCAGAATTCCCAAATTATCCAAGCCAGGTGTCACTGTGCATTTAGGAAGGGAAATGAGTTTATCTCATCTCTTAAAAGAGCATCTTTGTAAGGGCGTCTGTCTCTTAACTGTTTACAAAACCAAAAACCATGTCTGTCATTTCATAAGCTCTCAGAAGTTCTCAGGATGAGGAACAAAAGGGCAATCCTGGCCACGGCCTTGGGGGCTGCTCACGGAGATTGGACGAGCCTCGTAACACGCGGAACACAAATTCTTGGATGGAAGGGGGCAACACACTGCTCCCCTGTCCCCCATTTTTTTAAGTCTTTGGGGAAATGGAGTGCTTTTCCCCACCAGTCTACCTTCCTATTTGGTAACTCCCCTCCCACCCCTACCCCCTTTCCTTAAGTAATAGCATGTGCACTTCTTAGGTTGGAAGTTTTTTTGCAGCATCAAGGTTAGCAAAACAATCTAAAGCTTCAAAAGTCATCGTGAGAATCTAATCAATTCCAAAACATTTTGTTTTCCCTTGCTGTTACTTCCTAAAACATGAGTTCAGGACCACAGTATTTTTCTTTATAATCCTGGTTGTGACTCCCCCATATCCCCAAATAATCAAAGCTCATGTTTGGAAAAGCTGTTGAGGCCTGCAGTCTCCTGGCTTGGGCCCTGGTCACCTACCTGTTCACACTCAGGTTAGCTGATTTGCTCCTTTGGGTACCACTCAAGGCGAGGGCTTAGCTCTGATAAGGAATCAGCTTCAGCCCAAAAGGGCTTCTGTAAGCGGGACCCCTACATGTGTCTGCAGCCTCTGCCACCATACACCTTCCTTGAGGCCAGGCGCCCGGCTGGGAACGCTGCTCCTACTGAGACTCGAGGCCAGAGGGAAGGGGCCGGGGTGGGGGGGTAGACACTGGGGACTAGAGCTGGCGCTGTGCCAGGCTGCCAGGCCGCAGTGCTAGACACTGCTGATTCCAAGTGGCCCGGGCACCAGAGGGGTGGACTCTGCTGAACTGCAAATAGTGTGTGTGTGTTTTTTTTAAAGATTTATTTATTTATGGATAAAATCTGGGGTGTAGGCCAGAGGTGTAG
Organism: Scalopus aquaticus; assembly: GCA_004024925.1. Classification (NCBI taxonomy): domain Eukaryota; kingdom Metazoa; phylum Chordata; class Mammalia; order Eulipotyphla; family Talpidae; genus Scalopus; species Scalopus aquaticus. The sequence continues at coordinate 30,758 of PVIJ01010856.1, read as the reverse complement.
GTGGTGAGAGGATTCACCAGAGACAGAGTGGGGAGCAGAACAGGTGGATCAACTGAAGTACACAGCTGAGGGGAGCAGTGGGTGAGGCAGGAGGTCTGCTACGCCACACGGCAATCTCCCTGGCCGGGTATCGAACTCGTGCTGCAGTGGCTCTGGATAGCTTCATAGTGCTGTGCTTAACCCATTGTGCCACCAGGGAGGTCCCTGGTTTAGCTTTTCATTTCGATCATCTCATCATCTTTACATTCAAGTCCACAACTTGCCTTGAGTAGCGTTTGACGTTTTCAGCTGGAGTCGTCAGCTCCCGTCTTGGCTAGTTCCACATAAATATTGCGTCGGACAACACAGGAGTCATGCAGGCTACGTAATGTAGGATGCTGCCAATGAGTGAGATCCTGGCCTTTTTATTTCCAGAATAATACAGCATTGGTTACAGAGGTTAGGAGGACAAGGAGACAAGGAGAAAAAAAGAGTGAAACTAAAGAATGTTTTTATTATCTAGGGCTTCAGGGGGGATTTGAGTCTGCTGACCAGATAATTTTTACCTGTTTGGTGACCAAATGTAATCGAAACTATACCCCAGACCTGCAGGTATGGTTCTAATCTTATCAACAAGGCTTGCCACTGATGAGCTTTCTGGGGTCCCTTGCCATGCACCGGTCCTCAGTCCCCCGGGCTTTCCCGGTCACAGAGCCTTCCCAGAGTGATCTAGTTTTCTGCTCTTGATTGATTTAAAAGGCACCTTGTAAGGTTTGGTATAACTGACTGTCCGGGCAGCTCTGACCTTGCATAGGAATGCAGAACTGCAGGTGACAAGGAATGGTGGCAGAACAAGACCCACATATTAAAGCAGCTTAGCCCTGAGACCACATTCCACAGCATGGGAAGAAGAAAATGCTCTCCTTTCCAACAGCTCTGACTTACGTGCGGTACTGGTTCTCCAAATGCAGCTAGAGAACTTGTGCTCTCTGGGCTCTGTAATTAATAGAAGGGGTGGGACAGACTGGCACTGGAGTTCCCCTTCCACGACATCTACCGTGTTGGAACTGGGGCAGTGTTCCTTTAACTCTCAGCCACGGCCTGGTCACCCATCAGGTCTCCATACAGCAAAAGGAGGAAGTGCCCCTTGGGGCCTTAGATGCCTTTGGCAGGTAGACAGCTGCGCTTTTCTGTCCTCGTGAGCCCCCAGGGGAAAGCGAAATCACACCTGCCAGCCCCTGGTTTGCTCTGCACGTACTGGTTGTTTATGGTTGTGGGTTTTGTCTCAGTAAATAACAGGAGGAAGCACGATGCACTTAGCAGGTGCGGGCACACTGCTCAGTGCTTTACACGGACGACAACTTCATTCTACGGACAGGGAGAGTCATCATTAGCCTCCTGTCCAGATGAGGAAACCGAGATTCAGCGAGGCCAAGTCACTTAACCAGAATGTCCCAGTGAGTAAACGGAAAAGCCAGGTTCTTTTGGGTTTATCCCTAAATCTGCCCTCTACCCCTGACCTGACTGCCTTCCCCGGAGGCCGTGTGACACCTCATCCCAGTAGTCCTCAGTTTACCACCGCCAAGAAATCCTTGGGTTAGACTGTAGCAAGTCAACAAATAGTCTGTGGCTGTCTGGGACAGCGGTACCCAAGCTTTTAGGACATCACAGCCCTCGCAAGAATGACAGTGGTATGGCCCCCTGCAATGAAGGCAGAAGCTCATGGTTTCTGTTCCTACGGGGCCTGACCGGGGGGCACTGGAGGGAGGCGGGAGCTTCTCAGCGCTCTTAGCTCCCCAGCAGCCCGAGCGATTGAGAGCTCCGACCCAAGGCCAGGGCCCCCCCACCCAGGAGGGCTGGTGGGGATGTGGTGATGCCAAGAGTGACGGGACTGAGAGTCGAGAAAATACCCTCGAGTGAAGAGTAAAGGCTGTTAGCCCTCACCTCGTTCTTAGGGGCTGGGGTCGATCTACATTAGCCCGGCGGCTCCCCGGTGATGGCGCGCTTGCTTTCATGGGGCGCGTCAGGACACCACGGGCTGGGCTCGAGGGCTACGCATCTCCCCTGACTCCCCTAGAGTTCGTAGGAAGGCTGCGTGGCCGGCCTTCGCTGGCAGATGGGCACGGGCCGGCTCTCCGTCTGGGGTGCTCGGGCTCCCCTTCCAGCTACTGAAGGGCTTGCGCTGGCGGATGCGCACACGGAACGACAGCTCCTGGAGCCTCGCGACCTAGCCGGGCTAGAACATGGCTGCTGGTGTGGGGCGTCACGGAGGGCGGCCGGCAGGGGCCTCGGCCCGAAGTCGCCATTGGGGATGGCCCGCACTAACGTTGCCGGTCGCCGCCGGGGCCCCTACGCAGGGGCGTCACCGCCGAGTCGAGCTGGGCAAAAATTGACGCCGCGGGCGGGAACGGCACCGACAGTCCCGCCCTTTCCGTTGGTCGGCCCAATAGAAGGCCGAGATATACATGACTCACCGTGCCTAACCAATCAGCTCGACGCGCGCACTCCGCTCGCTCGTCGCGCGACAACCAGGCGGCCTCCGCCTTCAATTAAAGCCTTGTTGGGATGAAAGGCTCGTCTCCCCGCCCCGAGCTGACACCGGAAACTGGGTGCGTCAGGAAATCCCTCCGCGCTCCTTGGCGGCAGAGGCGAGAGTGTGACTTTGATCTTAGAAGCATTGTAAAGTAGTGCGCCTTCTTCCTTTCGTGAGGCCTTGGGGATGACTCATTTTTTCTTCATAGCTAAACCCCTTACATGGAAGTCATGGATGGGAAATAGTAGGAGCGTCAGTTCGGTGAAAACGAGTGGGTGGGAGGTGCGGTCACGTGACCTCAGCGGAAGGATGCGGTCTGTGATGCGTCTGCCTGAGCACAGAGTCTATAAAGGGCCCGCGGTCGCGTCGTCGCGGCCATTTGCCTTCCGCCCGCCTGTGCATGTAGAGTCTTCTCGCGTGCGCGCGTTTTGCTCCGCTCCCGCAGGGTCCGCGGCCGCCATGGCGTATTAGAGGCAGCAGTGCCTGCGGCAGCGTTGGCCTTTGCAGCAGCGGCAGCAGCACCAGGCTCTGCAGCGGCACCCCCCAGCGGCTTAAGCCATGGCGTAAGTATCGGGCCGCCCGGTCTGGCCGTGCCCTCTGGGTCTGCAAGGGCTCCCGGCCGGCTTGGGCGCGGCCTGGCGGGTGGCTTCGCGGAGGGAGAAGCGGCTTTTCGAGCGCCCGGGACGCGCGGCCTCTGCTGGCGCGGCCCCGAGACGCGGGCGCGGGGGGGCGCGGCCGGGCGGCGCCGGGTTAGGGTGAAGGTCTCCGATCAGGGCGGCCCCCGCGTCCGCCGGTGCCCGCCCGGCGACCCGCGAAACGTGGCAGGAGCCAAGATGGCGGCGGGGCAGGGCGGCGGTCGCGGGCCGGCGTGGGCGGGGCCGCCGCGGCCGGATCTGGACGCGAGGACGGAGCCTTCCCCTTGGCGGCCGGCGGGGGCACGGCCGCGCCTCCATCTTGGGCGGCCCGGCCGGAGCCGGGAGGGGGCACGCGCTGGCTGCACGGCCACGTGCCCCCGACTCCCGGCCGCCCAGTGGAGTCTCGATGTGGTCGTCGTGCCTCGACGGGAGGGAGGAAGGGCCGGGTCGCCGGTGTCTGACGGACTTGGTTTGTGCTGCTTGCGCAGGCTTCTCACGGCAGTCAGCAGCAGCGTTGCTGTAACCGACAAAGACACCTTCGAATTAAGTACATTCCTCGAATCCTGCAAAGCCCCGCAGCATGGCCGAGATGAACTTCCTGAGCAGCGAGGTGTTGGTGGGGGACTTGATGTCCCCCTTCGACCAATCGGGTTTGGGGGCTGAAGAAAGCCTGGGTCTCTTAGACGACTACCTGGAGGTGGCCAAGCACTTCAAACCTCATGGGTTCTCCGGCGACAAGGCTAAGGCGGGCTCCTCCGAATGGCTGGCTGTGGGTGGGTTGGTCAACGCCTCAGACATCGGCAAGGGTGAGACGGCGTTCCCTTCATCTGCTGCTGGGGTCTGGTGATGGGGGCACGCTGCCTTCGGTGTCTGACTTACTGGGCTCCATTTCTCAATCGTTCACAGAGGATGCCTTCTCCGGGACGGATTGGATGGTGGAGAAAATGGATCTGAAGGAGTTCGACTTTGATGCCCTGTTGGGTATAGAGGACCTGGAAACCATGCCAGATGAGCTCTTGGCCTCGCTGGATGACACGTGTGATCTCTTTGACCCCCTAGTCCAGGAGAGTAATAAGGAGCCCCCCCAGATAGTGAACCCCATTGGCCATCTTCCAGAAAGTTTACTAAAAACAGACCAGGTTGCCCCCTTCACCTTTCTGCAACCTCTCCCCCTTTCCCCAGGGGCCCTGTCTTCCACTCCAGAGCATTCCTTTAGTTTAGAGCTAGGCAGCGAAGTGGACATCACTGAAGGAGACAGGAAGCCAGACTCCACTACGTATGTAACCATGATCCCTCTGTGCATAAAGGAGGAGGATGCTCCCTCAGATAACGATAGTGGCATTTGCATGAGCCCCGAGTACCTAGGCTCTCCCCAGCATAGTCCCCCCACCTCCAGGAGCTCTCCAAATAGGAGTGTGGTATCGCCAGGGGTCCTTTGTGCCCCTGGCCGCCCGAAACCCTATGACCCTCCGGGAGAGAAGATCATAGCAGCAAAAGTAAAGGGGGAGAAACTGGATAAGAAGTTGAAGAAAATGGAGCAGAACAAGACAGCAGCCACTAGGTACCGCCAGAAGAAGAGGGCGGAGCAGGAGGCCCTCACTGGCGAGTGCAAAGAGCTAGAAAAGAAGAACGAGGCTCTGAAGGAGCGTGCGGAGTCCCTGGCCAAGGAGATCCAGTACCTGAAAGATCTGATAGAAGAGGTCCGCAAGGCAAGGGGGAAGAAAAAGGGTCCCTAGTTAGGGTAGTCACAGGTGTGCTTGTACATAGGCTTGCGCTGACGCTGTGTTGTAATAAATTGTTTTGTAGTGAAAGGACTGCTGATTGCTGGATCATTTCTTGACTTGAGCCAGTGGGGCCAGAGATCAGGAGCTGGTGTGGGAACCTCACCCCCCAAAAAGAGAAAAGCCTCAAAATCTTTGAGCTTGGCTGCTAGGTTTTCTGAGGAAGTTTTAATGGTTCTGGAGAGCTCTTACGGAGGGGGGGGGGAATCCACTCATGACAGCTAGCTTTGGCTTTGTTGGCATTACCAGGAATGGGTGGTTATCCTGGCACAGTGCTCACTGGCGAGATGAAGCAGTGCCGAGGCAGCCCCACCTCAATCTGGGCCTGCCTGGTGGCTGGGAGACAAGACCTTGGCCCATGGCTGTGAGCTAGGGAAACTGCCCAGCCAGGGGTGATCCCATGTGCCTTTGGTTCCAGCTCGCCACACCGAAGCCTGCATCTTTGGCCTGGGAGGGCATAGCTGTGGTCCTGGCACTGCCAGTGCTTAGGCTCCTGGGCCCAAATGCCCAGAGGACACTCCCCCACCCAGGTGTCATTTGGCAGAGGTAAGGTACCTTGCCTGGAAGGGCGACAGCACCCTACAACTGGGCACTTGTGGGTGACACTGTGGCAGGTAAGGGCGGTTTGAAAGGGCTGGTCTAACTCAGAAAAGTGAAGTTAAGCTGCTCAGAATATGAAAGTGCCCCTGTCTCCAGCCAGTTGAGCTCTCCTGGTGGGTGCCAATTTACCTTCCAACCTTGGCCTCCCACTACACCCCACCTCAAAAGACATGAGAGGAAAAGGCAACTAGCCTCGCCTCCCCAACTGTAAGCTGGGGGGAGGGGAGGTGCAAATGCAGCACATTGGAGTGCTGTCCCTCAGGAGCTGCTTTTGCCTCGGGGGAGGGTACCTCGGGGAGGTCCGCGAACACTGGGTGCTCTCAGGGCAACTGTTGGGGGACAACCAGATGGGAGGTGGGGGGAAGGGAGAGGGGCCCCCACATCAGCAGCAGCGTGCAGCCAGCTCTGGTGTCCACATTTATTGGAGCTGTGAAGCCCACTCGGCCCTCCTAGAGGTGCTTCCAGTCACAGGCCTTTCACAGCAAACAGCCCAGAGCACCTGTGGGCAAATGATAACAAAATAGTTCCACGTCCACAGATGGCCGTTCAGATCCAGAGTCAAACCTCCCCAGGGCTTCCAGCTCAGCTCCATTCCGCCCTCCTCCCTGCTCCAGGCCCCGGGGCTTTCCTGCGCTGCTGCGCTGGCAGCCTGGGGGATGTGAGGTCAGAGGAGGCCGCTGGCGCCTCTCCCGTGTCTTCCTGGGGCCTAGCTGCCAAAGTATTCCTGCTGGAACTTCTGGAAGTCTTCCTCAGTGAACACGGTGCCCTCTGCCTTCTTCTTCTTAGTCTTGGTCACAGGCCGGTCACAGGCCTTGCGGCCCCGGTTCTGCAGCACAATCTGGGGGAGGGGAGGATGGGGGTCAGGATCTCGGGTTGGTGACTCCCACACAGGGGGACTGCCACTTAGAGCCACGCACCTGGGACAGTTGGCCGAGTGCCACCCTATCGCTGTCCCGGGAGGCAGGGCCCATCGTTCCATTTACAGAGGAGTGCGCTCGGGCCCACCAGGGCCCCAGGGGGAAGGCCAGGCACTGCCTCCCACCTCCCCCTGCTCAGCACAGCAGCCTAGGAGCATGGCCCAGCCCACCCTGTCTGCAGGGCTTTGACCCGCAGGGAAGGCCTCGGCGCCCAACCCCCACCCCCACCCTGGCGACAGACCTGCCGGGTCATGGAGTCGGCCACGGTGCTCCTCGACTTGATCATAAACCTCAGGTTTGCTCTGAGGTTGCTCTCACGCGCTTGCTTCTGGCACTTGGCTGTGGGCAGCAGGAAGGTGGCGGCATTTCGGATTCCCTCTGAAGCCTCCTGGGTCCTGCTGATGTCTTCCCCTCTACACCCCCCAGCCCCCTTCCCTTCCCTAGATCACTGCTAACAGCCTCTTTCCTGGTAAACCCACTCTCCGCACAGGCCCGTGAAAGAGGATTTGATTAAGTCATTTATTTGAGTGTGTCTGAAGCGTGCACTGTGTCGGCTCTGTGAGATGCAGCAGGAAACAGCAGCAAAACTCCTCTAGTGGAGCTTGCAGTCTGGGGCACGGGACACCACACTGGAGGTATCTAAAAGGGTGACGTATCTTGTGAAGAAAGAATAGTGAACAGACGTGAGGGCTGCAAGGCTTCACCGGAGGGTCTGAGGAGGCCTCACTACGCTCACCTTGCAGCAAAGACTCAAGGGAGAGAGCGGTTTAAGTACGGGAGCAGCCGGTGCAAAGGCGTGAAGCAGGCGCGCGCCAGTGTGCTCTAAGAACAGCGGGGAAAGCAGATGACGCTGCCGAGGGGGCAGGCCGTGCGTGACCTTCACCAAGTCCCCTGGCAGCCGCCAGAGGGCTGGGGGCAGAAGGTGGGCCCCACCTGTGACAGGCAGGATCACCACGGCTGTGCTGAGATTACGGGGAGAGGGGCCAGTCATGCTTCTGTAATGATTCATTAAGAGACGATGCAGCTCAGCCAAGGGGGCAGCCCCAGCAGTGTTCCTGAGACCAGCCATCATTATGTACCATGGCAGGCTGGGGGGCCAAGGGCCGGGATGCAGTGGGGTGACTTCTGGCATCCTATGCTCATTTCACATCTCTGTGGCTCAACCGCTTTCCTGCCTGCACCCGGGATCATGTCGTGTGTCCTCCTCAGAATTCCTTTAACAGCTATTTGAACACCTTTTAGGCATCAGGGCCCGGGGACTCAAAGGCACACTAGGAGCTCACCGAATCCTGTCCCATGTCAAGAGCCCCCATCCTGCCCATACCTGCTCCTCGCCAAGTCTCTGTAGATGGCACCACACACCCCCAGGCGCTCTTTAGGAACCGGGCTCTGTTCTGGGTCTCCCTCTTCCTCCATCCCCACAACCACTTCGCACTGAACCCCAATGCCACACGCTCCCCTGCACCATTCCCTGGCCCTGCCCCTGCCGCCAGGCCACTCTGCGCCTCCGCGTGAACAGGGCGGGTGAGATACGCTGGCCGGTTCCTACCTGCAGCGTTTGGGCAGATGCGTGTTGCCGATCTGTGAGCTGGGGGTAATAGCACCGACCTCATGTAACAAGGTGGTCCCCAGGAAAAAGGGTGTGTCCCAGGTTCCCTGTCCTGCCCAAGGTAGGGTAGAACTGAGCAGGATATAAGAAGCTTGAGAAGACACACAGAGGAGACACAGAACACACAGACAGAAGACAGGAGGAGACGGGAGCAGGATGGAGGCCAGAAGAGGCCCAAGGAGCAGAGAGACTTGTAAAGAAGCTGCGCTGGCCTGGACTGATTGAGACAGATATGGGTGAGAGACCCGTGGGGAAGTTAACGATGGCGGTGTTGATTTTGGTTTTGATTTTGTTCCGTTCCTCTCAGAATTGTCTGTTTCTGACCCTTTTGTATGGGTCCCCGCCGAAAGGTATTTTGGTTCCTCCCAGAATTGTCTGGCTGCTTCTGACCCTTATGTGTGGGCCCCTGCCAAAAGCTGTTCTAAACTAGTGGCAGGCTTTCGGGACTTGCTTTGGGCCAATCCTATTTGGGTGGACTTTTACCCACAAGGAGTTGGTTAACATTGGGTGCTTGACTTAAATACTACATTCTTTGTCTTCTGTCTTTTCTGATTGTATTAAAGTCTGGTTTCCCCAAAAGGTCCTATATGCTTTGTATTGATGCGGCGGATGGCAGAACCCATTTAGAACAGGGCAGGTCTGGGGTTTCGGGGGTGCCCCTCTCCCTGCCCTGTAACGCTCACAGGGTTGCTGCGAGGACATCACGAGCGAACATCTGTACGGGAGTTGGAGGAGCACGGGGTACGCAGACTATGAACCATCAGATGCGCCATCTCTCACCCCTGCTCACCCAGTGGCACCTTTCCAAGCTCTTTTCGACCTGCAGGCGCCCTTCTCTCACGACACTCTTCCCCCAGTTCGCTCGCCTACTTCCCTTAGGTCTGGGCTTAAGTGGCGCTTCCTCAGACAAGGCGTTTTATTCTAAGTCCCTCCCAAAGCAGGGCAGCCTTCCTTCACCGGCCTCATCAATTATGTGCTGATTCTGCCCCCTGATGCTTCTCTCCCCGCCGGGCTCTAGACCGTGTGGGCCAGGAAGACGTGCTCACCACACCACATCCCATATTCTCTGCAGGAATTCTAGAAATGCCTGGCGAACGTCTCCAGCGCCCCCTCTTTCAGGGCGTCCCCCCGAACAAGCGGGTAGGATGTTCAGCCCCTTCCCGAACTCACCCAGCGCCGACTTGGGCACCTTTCCCTTGGCTGAGTTCCGCAATTTCCGGGCCTGGGTCGCCTTCGCCTTCCGGGACCGCTTCCTCGGAGCCCCGCTCGCCGTGGCCTGGCCTGGCGCGGCCTGGGGGGCTGAAGCGGACGCGCGAGTGAACCGACCGGGGGCGGACGGCGGCAGGACCCCTCCAACCCCCCCACACACACACCCCGGCTAAGCCGGCTGCACCCCTCCGTACTCTCCGGGCCCCAGGCCGCAGCCCCTTCCGCCCGCCCGCCCTGGGCATCCCGGGCAGACCCTCCTCACCCTCCGGCGTCCCCAGCAGCTCCAGGCCCCGCCGCAGCAGAGCCGCCGACATGGCCGCGCTTAGCCCCGCCCCCGTGCCGCACGCTATTTCCGCTTTGGCCGGCCTAGTCTTCTCCGCGGAAACCCGAGCGGGAACTTAAGGTTCCGGAGTGGGCGGGCGGAAGGGACGCACGCGTTGAGGGTTACAGGTTTCCTTCGGCAAAGAGGGGCGTGAACGGCAGGCGGGGCCAGTGCGCAGACGCTCGCGCGGTCCAATCCCAACCCAACCTGCCCCCGGCGCGCAAGGCCACGCCTCCTCCCGGAAGCCATTCTGGCGGGCCTGCTCGGCTGGGACTAGCTGGCCCGTCTGCGTCGTGTTCTTGCTTATCACGAAAGAGATAATTGAAGGCTGGATATTTAAAAACTTCGGCTAAGGCAGCATATCGTGCAGGTCGAGTGTGGCTGGAGAATCCAGCTGTCTTCTATTGAGCCAGCCATTTAAAGACAATTGCAAAAATGCAAAACAGTCATCACCGTTTCCCCACTATTTCGTTTGTTTGGGAAAATACAGCTATTTTCATAAAAAAAGTCATGTTAGCCTGCAGTGAGCTTGTTGCTGCTCTTAATAACTATTTAAATTTATTTTCAATTATACTTTCTGAATTTGGCACACTTTGGGATCCTGACTATTATAGAAAGTCAAGAGGTTCTTTGACCAGAATCTGGAAATTCTGGCCTGGAAGCTGGGCCTCCTGGGGTGTGGAGGAGCTCGGCTGGTTCCCTGCGCACCTGTGGCTCCTGCCCCACACCTGGGCACAGAAGGCACAGGGAGTGGTGCATGAGGGGACTGCCGAGTCCACTACCCACGTCCTGGCGCCTCTGGATACCTGCATACAGGTGAGGGGCGTGGAGAAGACTAGGTCCTTCCTGGACTACCTCATGTCTAGCCTCCACCAGCTAGTCCAGGAGGGAGAGAAGCATCTAAGTAGACATTAATAGTAGCTAACACTACATTAAGGTGCTGTATTTTACGTTTGTCAGCTCATTTACTTTCCCCCCACCCCCTATTTTACAGGCGAGGAAACAGGAGAGGCCGAAGAACCTGTCGGGTTCACACAGGTGGTGTTGGAGCTGGGAATCAGGACCTGGCCTGAGCCTTCGTGTGCTGGGGCACTGGATGGGGCCGCAAGTGGTGGGGGTCAGGAGGCGGAGGAGCCAATCAGTGAGAGGGGAATGTCCCTGGCAGGAGGTGAGCGCGTCTGGGATAGGAGTGGCCCCAGAGGAGCCCGAGGGCGGCGTGGTTTCTTAAGCGTCAGACTCGACGCCCGAGTTTTTCCTGCTTCTAAGATAGGTTGTTTTCTTCATTATGTGTGTTGCCTTTACCCCACCCACGCCCCACTGTCACCTCCGCAAGGGAAGGGGTCTTTTGCTTTGGTCACCGTTTTATTTTCAGCGCCTGCAGCTGCGCTTGCCTGGTAGTATGTGGGCCGCGGAGTACAGATGTCCGGGGGCTGTGCCTGTGTGCCTTTCAGGAGGGCAAAGGAACTCGCTCTACGTGCCCCCTTCGCATCCGGGCTGGTCAGCACCAGGTCCCCAGGCCGGTGTCCGGTTCCAGTGCCCGGATAGTAGGTGGCGGCGCTCAGCCGGACTCTGGTGGGGCCCGGCGTGGCGCGAGCCACTTCTGCCGCGAGGTGGCGCCACAGGACAGCTTTCTCACCTGGCGCCTCTGCAGTTTGAGCTGCCAGTTCAGGTTGGGGTGTCCAGGAAGCAGAGAGGGGGTAAGGCCCTCTCGGCCTCACTTGGCTCTTTGCAGCCAGCACCGCGCGTCCCCAGCTTCCTGCTGTCCCTGCACCACGGCCTTTAAAGACACCCCACCTGGGCCTGACCTGGAGGAGTGTGTGGGGAAGCGGAGGCTGGGCCACCGGGCAGTCCAGGGACCAGACGTAGCCTCCTGGCCCACAGGTGTGCAAATGGCAGCCAGGCCCTTACTGTCCGCGAGGCTGCAGGGGGCGGTGTCCTAGGCAAGTCCTTAACAGAGAGCCTCAGTTTCCTCATTGTTAAGTTGGGGCTTATGTAGCAGCTCCCCTGTAAGTGGACGTGAGGAGTCAGTAGCTAAGAGGTGAAGCAAGCTGGCCAGGGATTATGGGGTCAGTACCCAGTGACTGTTGTCGGCTGACATTACACACATGTCCATTTCCACTCTGGGCAATGGGGTGCCCAGCCTGTCCGGGACCCCTGATGGAACAGCTCCAGGAGGACAGCTCCTTCGCTGGGTCCCCTTGCTCGGGGCCTCTCCCTGGGGAGGTGGGTTAGTTGGTTTCCTCATCTGTAGGTGCAAGAAGCCCCCAGCCCTTCCCTGGGCACCTCTCATTTCCTGCTCAGCTGGGACCCTCGGCCACACGAAGACATGTCACGCCGAGGAGGCCGTCGGCCTGGCCCATCACCCCACACCCCCTCCCTGTGTCCTGCCCGGAGTCAGCTTGCCTTTACCCGGCCTCGGGGAACCTGGGCTCCGAGGAAGGCGGGGTCTTCTGTAAAGTCACACAGGATTTCCAGAGCAGAGTGAGGACTAGAGCCAGGTGCATAGGAGTGAGAGTGAGTGTGCAAGGGCGAGAGTGTGTGTGTGGTCTTTTTGTACTGCGTGTTGTGGGTGCCCCTGGGATCTTGTAATTTGCTTTTGCTTTTCTCTCTCCATCTTCCTTCCTGCTCCGTGTCTCTCTGTGTCATCGAATCTCTGACGTGTCTCTGTCCTCTCTGTCTCTGAGTCCTCTCTCTGTCTCTCCCTCAGTCACCCTCTTCCCGGCTCCCCCCCTCCCCGCTCCTGGCCTCTCGCCACCTTCAAATTGAAAACCCAAATGGAATTTCCAATTGCCTCTTGTGAGTCTCTGTGTGGCTGCGCCGCTCCCTTCCCTGGGCCGCCTCGCCCTGGTTATTGCTCACCCTCTCTCCTCTCACCGCTCCCCTCCGACTCCTGCCATCAGTGTCTTTGAAGTGCGTTTACAGGCGAGCTCAAGAGAAAATCCATTTCTGCTCTGTCGGGCTCTAAATTGCGGGGGAGTGAGCCTCTGGGCTGGTCTCCTCCTCCCCTCTCAGGCGCTCTTGGGCTTGGCCTCTGTCTTGTCTTTGCGAAAAGGTGATGCGTGTCACATCCTGGGGCTCAAGTCCCATTTCCTCCTGACCACACTGTGGCCAGCACTCTGTTCCTCCTCAGTTTCCCTGAGCCGCGTTCCCTGGGAGGGGGCTGCTGGGAGATACGCAGGGCCGGGGAGGGGGCTGACACAGGTGCTCTGGCTTCAACAGATTGGCTCATGTAGCTGAGCCCACGAGCAAACCACCTGCCTCCTCTGTGCCTGTCTTCTCCTCTGTGAATTGGGCTTTGAGAAGGTCCAGGGCTGGGGATGGGGGTGGGACCAGAGTACCTGGCTCCAGGGTCCTGAGGTCTGGAGGGAAGGTGGGCTCTGGGGTCAGGTGGTGCAGGTTTAAATTTGGGCTCGCTCACTCACTAGCTGTGTGACCTTGGGTAGTCGCATAACTCTCTGTGCCCTGGTTTCCTCATCTGTGCCTTGAATTTAGCAACAGTCCCTACCTAACAGGAATGCTGTGAGGATCGCGGGCAAAGCATCTGGGCATACAGTGGGCACTATGTGTTTGTAAATGAATGGTTGCCATATGGGCCAGCATGTGCCCTTGGGACCTGTGCCCATGTCTGTGCGCGGAGCCTGCTGGGCCCCTGGGCTCCCGTGGTGAGCACCTGGGGCGGTTTGAGGGCAGCTCCAGAACCATCAGGGGGCTCTGGACACCGCTTGGCTTCTCAGTGATGCGAAAAGATAAAATTGTTGGCATGGCTGACTTTGAGAACTTAATAACGACACAGGAGAAGCTGCTGGAAATTCTCCATGGAGATCCGGGGTCAGACGGTGACTCTGGATTGGGGGCCAAAGGGGGGTCTTTTTAATGGCTACACTCTGCCCAGCCAAAGACACAGCTCTGCCCCTGCTTGCAATGTGACCGTGGCACATTCCTTGCTTTTAGGGCCTCATTTCCCAGTGGGCTGAGATGGGGGGGGTCCCCTGCCCTGTGGACTCCTCGGCCACTGACATGTTGAGAGGTTACTGAGAGGAAAGGTTGGCTTTGGAGGAGGACTTGGGGGGTCCTCAGCAAGCCAGTAGGGGTGCATCAGATGGGGAGCTGCTTCAGTGGGGGCACCTCACCATGACACTGGGGCTCAGGGCCCCATCTGGCAGTGGGGACAGATGCTCACACACGCTAGGAGTACGGCGGTAGAGGGGCATCTGGGTGGGCTTCAGGAGGGCGTGGGTGGGCTTCAGGAGGGCGTGAGTGGGGAGTGGGTTCTGGGAGGGGTTCTGGCTCCCAAGGGTATGTGGAAGGTTCTGTCCCTTCCAGACTCAGCTTTTTAATTCTAATTATGTCTCTATTAAAATGCAAATTCCCGGCAAATGCCTGAAAAGGAGGCCCTGTTGTTATGGCAACTAGAGTCTGGGGGTGGGGAGAGGGGAACATTCTCATCTCTTGATCCTTTCTGACCAAAGTGGGCCTGCCCGGAGGTCCCCCCCACCTAGTACCTCACCCAGAGCTTGGGAGTCTCTGATCCTGAGGCTGAGTCTTAAGGCAAGGGAGCTAGTTCATCATTTACAGATCATTTTCCTTTCTTGGCCTCAGTTTCCCCATCTGCAAATTGGGGATAGCATTATAGGCCTCTCTTTTTTTTTTTTTAAAGAGTTTTTTATTTATTTATTTTTTATGCATACAAGCTGGGGTACAGGCCAGAGGCGTGGGGTGACGAGAGGGTTCACCAGAGACAGAGTGGGGAGCAGAACAGGCAGATCGACAGAAATACACTGCTGAGGGGAGCCACAGGCGAGGCAGGAGAGGTCTGCCACGCCATGTGGGAATCTCCCCGGGTGGGCATCAAACTCGTGTTGCAGCTGCTGACAGCTCCATAGCGCAGCACTCAACCACTGCACCACCAGGGAGACCCAAGCATTATAGGCCTCTCTTAAAGGCTCATGCTGGGGATTCAGTGGGTTCATGTGTAGGAAGGACACCAGAGAGGAGGGTCTGTCTTCCAGATGCGGCTCCAGGGTACTTGATGAAGCCATGATCTTGACCTCTCCCTGTGCGGGGTCAAGATATCTCCTGTCCTGGAATTCTAACCACTGCTCTACCTGTGGAAAAGGAGCCAAAAGATGGTGTGGGAGTCACCTTCAAGTCCTGGATAGGCTCAGTTCTTCAGGTTGATGGTTCTTTTACCCTACTCCTGTAGCTGTTTGACTACAGGGTGCTGGAAGGGCAATATGAAGTCTAAAAAGAAAGAATCTGTGCTCAGGGAGAACAAGGGAAGATAAAGAAAAGAAACTTTAGGAAGGGAAAAGAGAACTGGCAAAAGAAGTTGGAAACAATGAAGTTCTTTCCCTTTTTGCCTCTGTTACTAGGAAGCTCAGATTGAAAAGTATTATTACTGCATCACAGTAATAAATGTGATTTATTATGTTATCTTACTACATTACTGTATTGCTCAATTGTGATAAATGTTCAACATTCTAGCTTACTCCTCTTTCCTAAATGAGTTCTGATCTCTTTTTAAGAAATCCTTTTTAGAAAGAATTGAGACTATAAATTATAAATTAACAATAATGACAGAGAGGGAAAGGAAAGAAGGAGCATGGGTTGTTATGTGCAAACCTTCCACCCCTAAGCCTCTGGGAGATTGTGTCCTTATGCTAAGTGCCAGGAAGGGCTGAGTGGGGTTGATGGGTTTTGAGTTCTTAATGCAAGAGGATAAGAATACATTTTGGAAAGAACAAGGGTGGGGCTAAAGGGGCTCTTCTTAGAGGGGCTGTTATTTCATGTGATGGGGGCTCAGTTCCCAGAAGGGGCTGTCAGTCTCAGCAGTCTCAGCAGTTTCCATCGTCTTCCCAGCTGTTTCCTTTGCAATTAGGCAGGACCAGAAACCTGGCTCTGGCTGACGGAAGGTTGGTGGCAGGGATGGTGCTGCTCTCACCTGTCCTGGCTCTTGAAAGCATCCCTCACACGGAGAGCTCCATGCAAGGAAATCTCCAGCTGATTTCCTTGCAGCCGTGACTTTGGTACAATGTGTGGTGGTTGGAGAGCCCTGCCAGTCAGACTGTGACTCCGCTAAGCTGTAAGATATTGCATTGAAGCTTTGAGATTTCGGGATCTATTTGTTATAGCAGCATAGCCTACCATGTTCTGACAGGTGCACAGCCCTGGCCCCCCCACCCCCCGCAACAGTCTCCCAATGGCACCAGGAAGTCAGGGGGTGTCACAGGGTGCAGGGGCACAATGAACAGGCCTGGTCGTGGGTCAGGGTCCTGTGCTCGGTGGTGAAAACCCAGCCCCGTGAAGGCTCCGGCTCCGACAACAGACAAAGGACCTGGGCCTCTTGCCTCCCCTGCCCTGGCAGGTAGTGGGGGCTTGAGTCCTGTGGGGTGTGCTGGGTCTTCAGCCAGGGCCTCTCAACCTCAAAGGAGGAAACCTAAGGGTCCTCAGAGGACTGGGAGGGACAGAGGAGGGCGGGCCAGAGGCTGCCCTTCCCTGCGCTGCCTCCTTGCCACATTCCAGGAGTTGGCCCCTTTAGGCCGCTTTGCCCACAGAGAGGAGGCGTGACAAGGCCTGAACGTGTTCACCCAATGTGGGTAGAGCTGGAGGTGCAGCTCATGCGTGGTGAGGAATCCTCTAAGCCCAAGAAAACCTAACTGGGGGTGTCCTAAGAGGCGCATCTCATTGGGGACCGGGAGTTAGGATGCAGTCAGAGGGGAATCACAGGCCCGTCGTCCCAGACAGTGGCTTCAGACCAGCCAAACTCCCCAGACTCAGCGTGTTGTCCCCGCTGGGGCTTTGAAGTCAGAGAAGAACTGCTCCGGGCCTCAGTTGGTCAAGGAGTTCATGGGGAGACAGGCCGAAGTTTGCCCTTGACTTGGTGGGATGAAGAGAGGAGGCGAGGGAGGGTGTCTGTTGGGGGCCTGACCCCTGCAGAGCTACAGATGTCTGGGCCCCAGGGCAAAATAACAATGTGGGGGGCCCTTTGTTCAAAAATGAAGATGGTGACAGCAGAGCTTTACACCAGTGTGGGACTCTTCTGAACTTGGGGTGCAAGTAGGGGACCTGTGTAGCTGTGCAGGTGGGACCTCGGTGGCCCCAGTGCTGGGGGCCTTGGGGAGCCTGGGCATCTTTTAGGCGACCCCATACCAGCGCCAGTAAATGTGGTGGCTTCCTGCACAGAAGCTGGCTGGCAACCTGACTCAGAGCCCACTGAGGTCAGAGACTCACCCCCAGGCTCTGTGCCTCAGTTTCTCACCTGCAACAAGAAAAGAATAAGACCCCCACTGGGAAGGGGTGTGGGGGCACTGGGTGAGCGACATGGGCAAAGCCTGAGCCTGGTGGGGCAGCACGTGCTCCGGGCGGGGCGCCGCGTGGTCAGGCGACCCCCATCGCCTTGGGCACAGCACAGAGCACAGCCAGAGACCCAGATGGGCAGCGGGGCACACACACCAGGAGGCACAGTTCGAGGGGCACCTTCATTAATAGAGGTGCTCTCTGCCCTAGACCTGCTCCTCCCCCTTTCTGACTTGCCCCCACCAGAAATGGGGGATCACGCTGCCTTCTCCCTCCCCCCACATGGGAGGTCCCAGTGCCCTGCCTGTCAGCTCAACCTTTCCCATCTCTCCACCCCAGGCCCCCCGCCCCTCCCCCACACCGCCTCCTCTCTGCCCCCTCCTTCAATGCCTCCTTGGGGCAGGAATTGCTGGGAGGCCCAGCTGAGGTGAGGGTAGTGGTGGGTGGCTCTTGCCTGTCCAGCTGGCAGCCCACAGGCCTACCCTGGGTGCCACGCCAACTCCCCACATACAAACTCTCTGTGCCTTGGGTGCAGACTGTAACAGGTCCTGGGGTGGGGAGCGAGGCTGAGGGCACCCCAGGCGTGATCCTTCCCTTCTCCTGCCTGGCACCCTCCTCCTGGGACCCTCCAGGGCAGATGCTGACTTCATTCCCTCCCTGATACTCCCTGGGGGAGGGAGCAGAGCACACTGGCTCAGGACACCTAGCTGGCCGGGTTCAAGTCCTGGCTCTACCATCTGGGGCTGTGTGACTAGGAAAAATCCCTAAAACTCTCTGTGCCTTCGCTCACTCCTCATCAATCACGCTTAACAATAACGTCCGCCTTGTAGCTGGTCGTGGAGGTTAAATGAACGTGGTCCACGTCATGTGTGACCACAGCTGCCATCTGTTTGGTGCCCGTCCATTCACTACGTGCTTTCCCGGCTTACCCCTCATCGCCATGCTTCACCTGTGATGCAGGTGTCAGACCCATTGGACAAAGATGGAATTTGAGGTCCCCAGTCATCCAAGCAGTGGAGCGGCTGGACTTCGGGGTCAGGCCTGGGTGTGAATTCATGCTCAGTCACTTCCTGTGCGGTTTTGTGGGGGGCCCTCCCTGCTCTGAGCCTATTTCCTGTGCTTAGGATTGGGAATATAAGCCTGACTTTGCAGGATTCTGACAAGATACCACTTCTGCACAGGGACCTTAGCCAGGGCCCTGGCCCCTGGGGGAATCAGCTTTCTCTCCTCAAATCAGAGTGGGGACACCAGTGGGGACACTCTCTTGTCCCTCGCAGGGCTGCTGTGGCCTGGGCTCTAACCAAGACTGCGTGTCTGCTATTGTTACTGTTACTATTACTCACCGAGGGACTTCCTGCACACGCACAATTCCCAAGTCTCCCAGGACATCCCGCCTCTGCTGCCGCTCACCGCTGGCGTGTGGGTGTCCTCGGACTGAACGTCCCTGGTGCCTTGTGGGAGACCCAGTTTGCGTGTACGTGTGCGCATGTGTGACCCCTGGGGGTGGAGCTTGGAGGTTGCAGGCGGGGGCGTTAAGCCCAAAAGAGCCCTTTGGAGTGCTGATTGTGCCTCTTACCCTGTGGCCTTGGACAAGTCACTTCCTCTCCTCTGAGCCTCAGTGCCCTCATGCAGGTGCAGGTGCAGATGGAAGGACCATGAGGTTAAAATAAAACCGGAGAACGTACCTGACAAGGGAAGACCCTCAGGAATGACACCGTGGGCGTGATGGCGCAGCAGGTGGCCCACGCCAGACCCCCCCCCCCCAGCACGAGCCGGTCTCGCCCCACTGGCTGCCTCTCTGGCCCTCTGCCCAGGCCTCTCTTGTTCTTGTCCCAAAACCCAGGTGTGAAGGAGGGGTCCTCTGTGGGGTACACAGTCCAGGAGGAGAAGCCGACCCTGACTTTCCCTTTCCCTTCCCCTGAAACCGAGGTCCTCCTTCCTCTAGGGAACTATCCTCAGGCTCCAGCTCAAAGCTCTTCAGAGACTCAGGTGAATCAAAGATGTAATTAAATTAGGAATCGTCCATTATTCGAAGGTTAGCATCCTCTCACAGGTGAGTGGGGGAGGAGGGGAGGGACACCCACCTTTCTGCCAGGGCCTAAAGATTCTTTTTTTTTTATTTTTTTTATTTTTTATTTATACATATAAGCTGGGGTACAGGCCAGAGGCGTGGGGCGGCGAGAGGGTTCACCAGAGCCAGAGCGGGGAGCAGAACAGGCAGATCAGAAATACACTGCTGAGGGGAGCAGCGGGCGAGGCAGGAGAGGTCTGCCGCGCCATGTGGGATTCTCCCCTGCTGGGCGTCGAACTCCCGTCACTGCTGCCGCCGCACCACCGGGGAGGCCCATGGGGCCTAAAGATTCTTTCCTGAGGAATGTGTGTGGCCCCCAGGAGGGTGTGGCCCCCCTCCCCACATGCCCCCATGCCAAAGGCCCTCCCACAGTCTCAGGAAACTTCAGGATGCCTGATATCTCTACAGATGACCTTGCGTTCCT
Organism: Scalopus aquaticus; assembly: GCA_004024925.1. NCBI lineage: Eukaryota > Metazoa > Chordata > Mammalia > Eulipotyphla > Talpidae > Scalopus > Scalopus aquaticus. Next base: position 11,382 of record PVIJ01010856.1, on the reverse strand, counting down.
GGACAACCTCACACAACACCTTTCTTCTGTCTCAGTTTTCTCATCTGCAAAATGAAATGAGGCACAGCAGGAAGGGACCATTCGATCTTTAGGTTTGCTCTAGGCAGTAAGTTTCTATCTAAGAACTTGTCCCTCTGGACACCTGCAACAGCCTTCTTACTTGGGGAGTCAATTTGTACCCTTCCCTCCTCAACCCCAGGATTCTGAGTTGAGCATTTCTTTTGCCTGCCTTTATTGTACAGAAAGAAAGAGACGTGTGTGGCAGGCTCTGTGCTCGCTGCTGAGGTGAGTGTGGTGCTCCCTGCCCTGTGGTGTCCAGTGGGAGGGACAGAGGAGCTGCGTCTAGGAGGAGAAAGTGGGACAGGAAGGCAGTGCTGGTGGGGGAGCAGCATGTTCCAAGGCCTGGAGCCACAGAACAGAGTAGGGATGGGTAGAAGTAACCGGAGCACTGGGGACAGGCTCTTGAGCCGGGCGTGTGATGGGAGAGGGAGAGTTAGTGCTCCTCTGTGTTCCCAGAGGAAAACAACATTTTCTAAACTGTCAGAAATGTGATGGAGCTGTCAGGAGTACATGAAACAGTCATGCACCCTGGGAAACGGAAGTCGCGGCTCTGTTTTGTTCTGTGACAGTGTGAAAACTCACAACCTTTTCATCAAGATGGGTAATAAAAACACAGGAAAACTAGAAGCACTTTGTTCAGCTAGGCTAAGGATGTTGCTTCCAGCCCGCCCAGTTTCCGCCCTCTGGCCTGGATTTGTTTGTGATTGTGTCAATACTGGTCCAGCTTCAGAGTCAGCCATGCTAACATCTCACTCCCCTTGATTCCTCGCTTTGTCAGCCATCTTCACTTGTGTGTTCTTCTAGATCACTGATTATTTGAAAAGTGATGTCAAAGGAGAATTTGCTCTCTCTCCCTGAAAATCTCTGGCTGGGATCACGTCCCTCACAGCCCCTGTCCTTTGTCTCCTTCTCGCCTTTCCTGCCAGCCATCCTCTTCCCTCAATCTCGAGTGGCTGCTAGGAGAGGTTTGGGCGGGAATGGACGCTGTCCATGCCTGGGGAAGGAATGGGGATATTCAGCACCATGGACAGCGACTCGCCCTCCGGCCCCGAAAGCGACTATGCAGACAGCTAGGGGTCTTTGGGGCCCTAGGAGCTGGATTTGGGGGCTGAAGATGCTGGAGGAGCCCCCTGTGGGTCCAGAGATTATTTTGCCAGTGGAATTCTCTCTCCTTTGTTCTTTTGCCCCTTTCCTGTCCCTCCAACCCCACCATACACGATTCCATGTCTGCCTTGCTCTGCTGACCTCAGCCTGTGCTCTCTCCCTCCCTGCTCCACTCTCCCTTCTCCAGCCCCTGGGTGCTCAGCCCTGTCTTACTGGGCGAGCATCTGTCCTGGCAGCCCCAGGGGCTTCTGGTGTGGGTCATCTACTTGCATGCTGTATGACCTTGGCCATACTCCCCCACCCCCCTGACCTCCATCAGAAAGGGGTGGATTGGACCTTGCTGTTTCTGAGCTTGGAGCCAAACGGCGTGGTCAGCTCCTGGCAGCCAATACCCAGTGGGGAGAGCTGTAGGCTGGGGCAGCTGATGGCTGCAGGAGGGCACAATCAGGGCAGAGGGAGGGCAGACAGGGGCTTCTGTGTGTGTGTATGTGTGTGTATGTGTTGGGGAGGGGAGGGAAGCAGGGCGGGAAGAAGAACACAGAGGAACTGCTGGACCAGAACAGAAGAACCCCTTAGCCTGTATATTTAGCTCATCGAGGTATATAAACAGAAACCTGGAGCCGACTCAACGCTCCCCCCACGCGTGAGTCATCAGGCTGCTGCAGCTAAAGTTAGGCTCCAATCAGCCTCCCTCTCCCCTGCCCCTTCTCCATTCTCTGTCCCCTCACTGCCTCCTTATCTCCTTATCTTTTCCTCCCCATCTTTCCCGTCTCCTATCTTTCTCTCTGCATCTCTTCTCCTTGCTGCTCTAAATTCCCTCCCTCCCTCTTCCTTCTCTCTTGCCCTTGATTCCCCCCCCTTTTCCTTTCTCTCTCTTTTCTCTCTGTCTCTCTAAGGCTTTCATACATCTTTTCTCCTTCCCGAGTACATTTGGGAAGGGTATTTTTGTGCCTGTGTTTGTGTTTGTGTGAACTTAATAATAATATGCAAGTGTCTGTGTGTACTTGAGAGGGAGTGTGAATGTATTTGTGTAAATTCGTGTCTTGGTGTGAGGGTGTATTTAATAAAAGTGATATCTGTTTGGGTGTACGTGTGAGGATGTCTGTGCCCGTGTATGTACACACGGAAGGTGAGACCGTGTGTCAGCCTCTGTGTTTCTTCTCTGTGCCCTGGAAGTCCATGCTCTGGGTTAAACAGTGGAGAGCCCCTCCTGCAGTTTCCTTGGGAGATTTGAGGTGCAGGGGATCCCCAAGTTTTTACAGAATGGGAGAGGATGGCTCTAGTCTCCAGGTGAGAGCCTGCACCAAAGATGGCACCAGGTGTGGATCGGGGCCCTGACACTCTCTGCTGTGTGTCTGTGGCCTCTCTGGCTCTTACTCCTGGATTTGCCAGGGGACGTGATGACCCTGCCTGCCTCGCCAGGCTGAGGCAGGGAGGGAATCCACGGTGTGCAGGCGTGGAGGATGGGAATGCACGGGGCACGGGCACCCCAGGCCTCTCTGAGGCTTGCGCTTTTCTGGCTGAGTGTGTTGGCGCGTGCTGCTCCCCCAACCATGTGTATATAACTCATACCAGCATCCAAACAGAATCCGGGACTGGGTTCCTCTCTTGGAAGTGTCCCCCCATCTTAGTCTGTGGATGACCACTTCCATCTTCAAGAAACCCCCCGAGGGCCTCCCCGGTGGCGCAGCGGTTAAGCGCTGCGCTGTGGAGCTGTTGGCAGCGGCGACACGAGTTCGACGCCCGGCCAGGGAGAATCCCACATGGCGCGGCAGACCTCTCCTGCCTCGCCCGCTGCTCCCCTCAGCAGTGTATTTCTGATCTGCCTGTTCTGCTACCCGCTCCGTCTCTGGTGAACCCTCTCGCCGCCCCACGCCTCTGGCCTGTACCCCAGCTTGTCTGTATAAATAAAAAATAAATCTTAAAAAAAAAAAAAGAAACCCCCCGAATGTGGCCTCTGCAGGAAGCCACGCCAGATCTCCAGTGGGGCGTGCACTTGCCTCTTCCACCCCGGGGGCCTTTCTGACACCCCACGTGGTGTTGTCTCCACCTGGAGAAAGGATTGCTGTGAGGTGTGTGTGCTAGTGCCCACCCCTGGGGGTGGTGTAAGAGGGTGAAAAGTGAGAGGGGGAGAGGAGGGGTGAGGTGGGCTCTGAGAGGCAGGGGTGCTGTTTGAGCCCCAGACCCTGCTTACCCATGTCTGGGCCCTCAGCTGGGAGGGGGCTCCACATGTCAAAGGCCATTGGCCTCAGGGACCGAGGAGCCTGCATAGAAGCATCAGTGATCTGGCCCCAGGGTGGGTGGGGACTGATGAACCACACCCCCTCCCAGAATACTCTCAACACTGGCCAGGGGGATCTTTCAGGCTTTGAGTCAGATCAGTCCCTAACCACTCAGTGCCACTCCCCACCCTGCTCCCCTGCTGGATTTTCCTGGGCAAGCGCTCCCCTTCTCATATCTATTGTATACACGAGGCTTATTTGGCTTCTGTATTTTCTGATTCATCCAGTGCAATGTACATACACCCCACGAGGACATGGCTTCCGCTTGGCCCCGTTGTCCCGCCAGAGCCTAGAACTGGGCCCGGTGCACAGGATGAAGCTGTCCCGCCACGCCCTCCCATGCACTGAGCGTTCATCCCCCCCTTCATTCAGCACACTGCCGGCATCTGCCCTGTGCCACACTCTGCCCTTCTCTGCTGGGGTCCCTCTCTGGATGGGGTGTAGGCAGGTGGCCATGAAGATAGGGAGGGAACCTGGAGTGAGGGTCCCTTGCTGGACCTGGTGTGATTCTGGAGGAGGAGACACCCCAGCTGGGCCGCGGGCACAAAGACACTCTCCAGGGGGAGACATCTGATTCTGGCCAGAGGGCAGAGGGCAAATCAGAGTGGCCACTGGCACAGCGCTGCCCTCCGGGTGGGGGACTAAGCTCCGTGATCCTCCCCAGAGTTTTGCAATTTTAATGAAAATCAGCACTATAATTAGCAGAGGACTATAGTCCTGGGGGTAGATTTCAGGCTCTCTGGGAGTCAAGGGGCAGCCCTCCCCGCCTCTGGGCAAAGCCTCCAGGGGTCAAAGGTGACAGGGCAGGGCAGGGGCTGAGGCAACATGGGGTTGGGGGGGGGTAGCAGCAGCTCAGGCTCAGGCTCCCACACCCACTGGCGCCACCCCGAACGCCTTTCCTTGCTGGTGACATTGAAGGTGGCTTCCTGGAGGTCTGACTGCCGGGACACCATTGTCCAGCTGAGGATAAAAGGAAGAGTCGCCTGCTCTATTATTCTTTCTCTGAGCAGCAGGAGCGGCAGAGAGAAAAAGAGAGCAAAAGCGCACGTGCGTGGACACTCCCCACGAAACACACAGAGGAGGAAGGAGGCAGAAAGGCAGCGCACTGCAGGGTTGGGGAGCCAGGCGACGTGGCTAGACACGGACAGAGGCAGAGCAGGGCAGGAGGGAAGATGGAGCCAGAGAAAGGAGAAGATGCAGCAGCAGCCCAAGAGGGTCTCGGGCGGGCGGAACAGGGAAGGGGCAGCCCCCAGCCCCGCCAGAGACAGGCCGCGAACCAACGAGAAGAAAGCAGAGAGCGCCTCCCCAGTGTTTATTTCCCTTTTTCCTCTTCTCCTGCCCCCTGCCCCCTTCTCCCTTCACCTCTGTGTCTTTATCTTGTACTTTCTTATCTCTCGGGGTCCTCCATCACAGCTCCCGCCTGCCCAGGCCCCACCGTCCACCCTGGAAGCTCCCCTGCTGGCCTCCCGCCCCCTCTAACTCTCCGAGTCCTGCCCTGCCTGTGGCATCCGTCGGGTGACCATACAGACTGGCTGGTCAGGCCTCGCCATCTGCCCTGATCCTGGGGCAGGCCCTCGGCTGCCTCCTCCCCGGGGAGAGCGTCCACAATAACCCAGCCTCGCCTAGCCAGCGGGCAAAGCGGTGCCCCAGCCTCTCGGGACTTCCTGTTGTCCCGACAACCTTTGCTCTTCACCCCCAGGCCTCTGCTCCTGCCTTGACGGGCACCCACGAGGGCCTTCAAGCCCTGCTCTGCCAGGGGCGCTCTGGCCGCCCACTGCCCTCCCCCAAGCCTTCTCTGTCCCTCTGGGCCTGCCTTGACCCTCCTGCTCCAGAAAAGTCAGTTCTCTCTTGGGGGCCCCATTCTCTTCTGCTGCGCTGGGCCCCAGTTCTCCGGGCAAGGCGGTCTCCCCACTGGCTGGGTTTCATTTGTCTGTCCATCCGACCCCTGGCCCCGGCTGAGGGCCTGGTCTGTGAGTGGCCCCTGGTACACGGGGTGGGGGTGGGGGGCTCATCGCACCACTCTTATGACCTCAGTTTCCTCCTCAGGAGGAGTGGACCTGGAAACGGCCCCCCAGAGGGCCTGATTCACGGGACACGCTCGGCCAGCACCGAGCCCCGCTGCCGGCCAGGGTGTGCTGGGTTCTGCGGGGCACAGAGGCAGCACAGTGCCTGCCACCAGGTGCCCGTGGGAGGGGGCCTTCCGGTGTTTCTCTCTGGGGTGGGGGTCCCGGCAGTCCCCCCCATCCTGGGTGCCTCCGACTTTGATGGTGGGATGAATCATGCTGCTCCCCTCTCCCTGCCAGTTACCGCAAGCCCCGACGGGGCCTTTCAAGCCCCCTCCCCGGAGCCTTGGGGCACAGGGCCATTTTTGGGTGCTCCTAGCTGGCAGGAAGCTGGGTGTCCTGAGAATGGTCCCTTCTCTCCGTTAGTCTCTAGCCTCCTCCTGGCAGGCGAAGGACCTCCCACCACACACACACGCACACGCGCAGGCACACGCACACGCACACGCACACGCACACGCACACGCACACGCACACGCACACTATTTCTGCTGCTCATTAGCTGCGTGACCCTGGGCTGCGAACTTAATTTCTCTGGATTCGGGTTCTCCCATCTGTAAAACCCACTTGGTGCTCCCTCAGACCCAGGCCTGCGCCAGGGGTAAGTGGGCTGAAGGGGTAAATGGACACCCGGCAGGTAAGACTTCCTGCCTGAGGGGGACTCCTGGGGCTGCAGCCACCCTGGGGTGGGGGACACCAGTGTCCTCTGGGCCCCCAGCTCTCGCCTTTGCTTCTGCTGGCTTAGGTTGGGGGATGGGCGGACCTGCCCGGGGCTGGTCCTGTCTGCAGCTCCCAGGGGGGACCCATCTCCTTTCCCGACACCCACACACTGAAACCCCTTCACACAAGGCTCCTGACTTCCCTGAGGGCTGGGGGGAGAGACCCCTTTGACCCCTCTCTGGGGCTCGCCCCAGGTGCTCCCCTCTGGGTGACCCTGCCGCCTCCATCTTGTGGTCTCTGCTTTCTGCTCTCTGCCCCTTTCCCTCTGAAACTCCTGGTGCTTCTCCCTTTACCAGTCCAGACTCGACCCTCCGGACTGGGCTCCGGGCCCACACTGGCCTCTCCAAGCCCATCAAGGGCCTGTGGGGTCGGGGCTCAGCCGGTCCAGCACCTGGCCCACCCTCCGTTTCTGACACCAAATCCCTTCTCTTTCACCCACATTCAGCACTTCCAGATCTTTCCGTCTCCTAGCACCCCCCCGGCCCTGGCACCTGTCTGTACCCATAGATGCTTACTGCACATGGCTGGAACGTTGAATATTGTTCTCTGACATTTCCTACTTCCTATCCCAGAGGGCTGGGAACCCAGGACCTGGTTCTTAGGGGTTCAGGGTGCTGCTCGGGGCTGAGAGCAGTCCCCTTCCCTGAGCTGGGGGTGACCCATTGGAATGTGTTTGGGGCAGTTTGGAATCCTGGAAACCTTGACGCCTCGAGCTTTTGGATCTTAGAATTCAGAATCCTAGTTTAGGCACAAACTCTGGGGCCTGGCAAATTCCAGCTTTACCATTTAAAAGCTGTGTGACTTTCAGCAAGTTGCCTGACTTCTCTGTGCTAATGGCGCCTCATCCGTAAAACAGTAATGGTGATTTATAGGATTGTGGAAAGAATTCAACACGCTAATATTTGTTAAGGGCTTAGAACAGGGCCTGATGCCCATAAATGCTCTGTAAGTATTTGAGAAAGAAATTGGTGTGGAGTCTGCGGATTTTGGAATCTGTTTCTACTCTCAGCATCGTTAGGGCTGGAAGGGACCATTTTTTGTGTCCTGGGGCAAGAATCCTGCCCAACCTCCTTTCAGCCCAGCTCACTTCTCCCATTAACAGATGTTCCCTGCCCTTCCAGCCACTGTAATCACTAGAAAGTTCTCCTGGGGACAGAGGTGAGCCTGGGTGGCTCTGCCTGGCAGCTGCTGGGGTGTGAGTGAGCCTGGGGTGTCTCATCCTGGGGAGAGGGGAGAGGGAGGCTGGCCCAGCTGTCAGGTGGGCGCTCTAGGGGACTCCAGGCCAGGGCCCATCTCACCCACCTCCTGGCAGGCCTCTGCTCCCAGGGCATGGCGGGGCCTAATGAGCGTGTGCGGCGGCTGCAGCCTTCTGCAAATACCAGGCACAATATAAATAGCAATAATGAATAAATGAAGCTCCTGCAGCCGGGGAGGCCTCCAGGAGGGACTGCTGCAGCCTTGCTTCTTGTTGAGGCCTAGAGTTGCAATCCCGTCCCTCTAGCAGGCTTGAGGGGTGTCCCTCATGCCCATTTCTTTCTCATCCCCACTTTAGTCTAGAGGTACCCTCTGTTCCACAGAGCTCACCCCTATGCTGTGGGGTAGAGAACAGGGAATGGACAGCAGAGGCTTTAGTAGAAGCATAAGGCCTTGAGGTGAGACATAATGCAGGACTTCCTGCCAGTGTGGAAGCTTAAGGGAGTCTGGGAAGGGGGTGAGTCCTGCCGGGACAGAGGATTATGGAGAGGGAGAAATTTCTCCTTAAATACAAAGAAGAACTTGGCGTGAGCAGAGAGGCCCAGAGCGCAAAGGTGTTACCAGAAGAGGTGGTGAGAGCCGCGTCGCCCCAGGTGTGCAAGCAGGCACTGGGCGGCCATTCCCGAGGCTGAGCTGAGGGGACCAGGCCCCAGCACGCACCGTGTGCTGGCTTCCCAAGAGCCTGCCTGGCTTTTGAGCGTCACGAAAGTGTGGCCAGAGGAGAATGGAAAGTGAACTATGGCCGGCGTCTTCTCCGCCTGGTCCCGGGTGTCTTTCGCCCTCCCAGGCCGGGACCGTCCAGGTGGGCACACAGCCGGTGAGGGCATGGGGTGCCTGCCTGTGCCCTCTTATTCCTACTCCAGCCCTTTGCATGTCTCCCCCAGTGCCATTTCTTAACCACCCCCTCTCCTCGTATCAGCTCTGCACAAGCCTCTCATGGCTGATGGGGGTCCCCCCTGAAGATTCCCCACCTGAAGCCTATTCTGCTCTGAAATAAATCCACCTCACCACGGACACCTGCAGCTCAGTCCCTACCTGTGAGACACCTGGCCTAGCCTGTGCGCCCTTGACCTTCCGCGGTGGTCCCGTGGTGAAGGTTTGTCTTGTCTTCCTGGACAGATGAACAGGTAGGAAGGGAGGAATGTTTGTTGAGCACCTACTATGTGCCCTGCACAGTGCTAAGCCCTTTTCAGACTGCTCTCATTCTGCAAAGGATGAGCTTTTATCCCCATTTTACGGATGAACCTGAGGCTGAGCTGAAGAGGCTTGCCTGAGGCTGCAGTCAGGCAGCAACAAAGCTGAAATCAAGACTGGGAGCATTGTCTTCTAACACTTTGGTCATCTGGTAGACCGAGGGCCTCCAGTATAGCCAGGACCACCCCAGTCCAGTGTGGCTGGCCTCCCTGTCCAACATTCTGCAAGGAGATGCAGCGGGAGTGCAGATGGCTGCAGTGAGTGCCCTAGGGCAGAGCACACACCTGCGCGGGGACTGGGGAAGCATAGACTCCTAGACTCGCCTTCAGCCCAGTGACCTTGACCTAGCCTCTCGGTTTCTTCACTAAAGTGGGGGTGAAAGGGTGGAACTCTCAGAGGTTTTAGAGAAGTGTTTGGCACACAGTAGGTGCTCCCTAATGCTTCCTGAGTTGAGGGGGAGTGAGCAGTCCATTGGGCCTGCATTTGGTTGTCTTCATGGTTTAATTTTTTGGATACAAATAAATAAAAGGGGTTATAAACTTGGATACCTCCTTGGCATCCGAAGGGGAAGGGGAAGGGGAACGGGGGAATTGACTCTGCAGGGGCCTAAGAGAGGCTCCAGATTTCTAGAGGAGGCTGATTTCTTTGGGTCCTGTGGCCCAGGCTGCCCAGGGGAGTGGAGAGGCTGGGGGCATTTGCAGCTGGAGAAAGAGGTCTCTGTTGCACCTGGGAGATTTCTTGGAAGCCTTCCTGGAGGAAGTGGCTTTTTGGGGGAAGGTTGGAATGAAGCAGGGGTGTGGAAGAGAAGTGTAGAGGAGGTTGACTGGGTGGTGGGGCGGCCTATGGAGGGGAATTCCAGTTCTGTTCCAACATTCAAGAGCTGGTAGGCAGCCCCGCCCTGGGACAGAGGGGGAAACGCCCCCAATCACAGCATTTCAGTGAGAACCCAGCGTGTAATGTGGCCAAATAGGCACCTGGGACTGGGGGTGGTCAGCAATGGGGTCCCTCCCTTTTTACGCATGACGCAGCCCCCAGGTTGAGGGGGTAGGACCCTCTCCCAGGCTCAACCTTGATTTTTAAGGAGGTGGCCGCCAGACTGGGGGCTTCCTGCCCTCCGGGGAGGGGTGGGGGCTCACCAGCCGCCGCCGTCAGTCTGTCTGTCGCCTCCACGCCTCCCCCCTCCAGCGTCCCGCGCCTGCAGCTTTCCCCGAAGACATTTGGTGTCAGTATAAGGACGGCTTTGCCTCGCACGCGGCGCGACTCGGTCTCGCCGCCGCACGTCCCCGCACCGCCAGGCGCTCGGGCTCCTCCGCAGCCCCCGCCGCGCGCAGACCCCGCGCCTGGAGCCCGGGGCCGGAGGCGCGAGCGAGCTGAGCCCGGCGAGGGACGCGGCCCCGACCCCGCGCCCCCGCCCCGGGCCGCCGCGCGCGCCAGCCGCCGCGCGGGTCCTCGCCAGGCACTTGCCCGCCGCCCGGTCCCCGCAGCGCTCTCGCCCCCGGCCCGGCCCCGGAGCGCCGCGCTCCCGCCCGCCCGCCGCGCGCTCCAACTCCGGCTGGGTCCGCGGCTCGTCCGCGCTGCCGGCTCCTCGCCGCCCGCCGGAGCCCGCCGACCAGCCCGCCGGCCCGCGGTCTTCTCGCGCCATGGCCCGGGCCCCGGGGCCCGCCGCCCACCACCCGCCGCCCCTCTTGCCCCAGGGGCTCAGCTGATCCTGAATTGGCAGGGGGGGGGCGGCTGGCGGGGTTGGGGGATCCCTCTCGATTTCCGGCCTCAGGGGGACGCGTCACCCCCGCATCTCTAACCTGGACGACCCCCCGCTGCCCGGCCAAGTCCATGCCAAGGTAGGTAGGGGCAGGGGGTGGGGGGAAGGGGAAGGCAGGGAGGGCTCGGCTCCGCTGCCAATTTCTTGGCGCGTCGGCTTCTTTCTTTACCGAGATGCTTATTTATTTATTTCTGGGGCTCGGGTCCCCCACCGGCGCGTGCCCATCAGTTCGGCACCCCATCCCGTGCCTCGGGGCAGGTGCCTTGGGAGGAAGGACCGGAAACTTTGACCGGTCCCTTCTCCAAGGCCACGAAAGTTCTCTCCGTGCCAAGCTGAAGCCGGCTGAGCCAGCGCTGCAGAAATTTATTCAACAAGTCAGGCTGCCGGCGAGGGCCCAGGGTGTCTGTCTGTCTGTCCCGCGGCGGCCCTGCGGCCAGGTGCACCAGAACTGCTGAGCTGGGAGAGTGCAGCCGGGGACTGAGGGGGGAATCCCAGGCAAAGCTGAACTTTCCTGGAGGCCCGGTGGTAGCGATTGCCTCCCTGGTCAGCTCTTGAGGGGGTGCCCAAGGTCTCCCCGCTTGAGGTGGGGCTGGGGTCAGAGGAGCTGGGACTCCAGGGGGTGAAAGGAGCCCTTCCCAGGCTGGGGCTGTTATATAATGAGTGTTTATGGTGATTGGATTTTAATTGTCTGCTGTGTGGTGTGTGTGTGGGGGCTGTAGGGGGCAAGAGGCCTTGGCAGGGGGTGGGAAGGCCTCTTGGGGGAGCTGATGATGCCAGAGGTGGGGGTGCCGATGGGCCGGGGCTGGGGCTGGTGGACTGCTCCGCCTGTGTCTTTCTCCCTCTTCAGGATCCTGGGGGCTCCAGGCTGTGGATGAGATTGGTGTCTGGGGGGACCCCTGAGCTCTATGCTGACCCCGGGAGTCTATGTTCTGGGGCAGGTGTGTGTGTG
>PVIJ01010855.1:0-57943 GCA_004024925.1 Scalopus aquaticus | reverse complement strand
ACTGCCTGTGGGTTCTCACCCGCGCGCACAATTGCAGGAGACTTCAGGCTACAGGAACAACAGCAGCAAACATGGGGTTTATTGTACAAACGGGGGGGAAACAGAGAGCTCACTGCAGCCTCAGGTGGCGGCCGCCTCACCCAGATCGCAGCGGGGACGGCAGCTCCTTGGGAGGTGCTGGGTGACACCCACAAACAGGCCTCTGAGACACCAGGCGCAGGCCTCTGGGGCTCCTTTCAGGCTACGTCAGAGACAGGACCGGAGGCCCCGTCTCTGCAGAGTCCTTCGGCTTCTCTTCCTCCTCGGAGGGCGGCTGCTGGTGCTTCTTTTCTTCTTTCTTCTCTTCTCAGAGGCCAGGAACTGACTTCTCTCTTCGGAGTCTGGAACCGTCGTCTTTCTTCTCCTGGGGGCTGGTCGTGTCATGTCTTCTCCTGTTCGGTTCAATCTTTTTCTTTTCTTCCCATCTTTTTTTTCCCCCTTTCGGTCCCGCCAGTCCTGGCTTATATCCTCTCCCAGAGTACCATCCATAAGTCTGATTGGACCATGTTCAATCCTGGAGCTGATTGGACCGACCCATCAGCTCCTAGCATCTGATTGGTCCATACAAAAACGGCAGTTACTGGGCAGGAGCAACTGCTATAACTGACTCTGGAGCAGCGGGATAAGAGGCCCCACCGCTTCTGCAGGCACCCAAGCTGCTAAGGCAGCTTGGTTCCGGTAACAAGGCTACTGGACCTCTCGGTGGGTTTTTTTTAGGCTTTATGATGTTAAGGCTTTAAATTATCTTTTGTAGTGAGATAACAAGGTACAGGGCAGTCAGGGTGGCCAGGGGGGTTGGGGGGTGGGAGGCTGACAGGCCTCCCCGGCCCCGGCAAATCTTCATTCTTTCTGGGCTCTCTGGCATTCTCTCTGGGCCTCTGCTGCACCCCAAACAGTCCTCTGGTGTTACACTCTGCTCTCTGCTGCTGATACTGCTTTATATGCTCAGTCTTGGCTCAGGTGCGCCCACTCAAGCATGCCTACACCCTACTTCAGGTGCAAGCCATTAGGCATGCATGTAGGGCTTACAGGGGTCTATTACACTGATCAACAGTGACATCGTTACTGACTTTAAAAGGCCCTGTAGTATCTTGGTGTGCTGGACATGAATATAACCCTGAAATTTTTTTATTAGGTCTCATTCTGAAGATATTTCATATAATTAATTTTATATGTTTCACTGTGTAATTGACCCAGTAGGACTGCAACATCCTAAATCAGCCTAGAATGATGTAATATTGCATCACATTGCATAATACCATCAGGCACACATCATCCCTATAAAGCCCTGTTGGAAAGGTTGAGCATTGAAAATATTTCAGACTTTGTGCGAGACAGTTTAAGCTACTGTTCCATAGAACTGTTATTATTTTATCCATTTCGGCACAATACAGAACAGGAATGCCTCGAAAGTGCATTAATAGCGTGGACAATTTCTGCTCTATTTGTGGGGAAGTGACATTTGCCAACCAGAAGAAAAGGATCACTTCTCAAGTGAAGAAGGCTTATCATCTTTACTTCGGATGCAAGGTTGGTGACCAAGACAAGCCTTGGGCCCCGCATAGATGCTGTGCTCCATGTACAACACAGCTTTCACAGTGGTTCAGTGGCAAAAGACCATCAATGCTGTTTGCAGTCCCCATGGTGTGGAGAGAGCACCAAGCAACCACATAGAAGACTGTTCCTTCTGCTTGGTTCCTCCTCTTTCCGGCAGAATAAAGAAGCAAAAGAAGTCAAGAATAGTCTACCCAAACATTCCATCTTTATTGAGACCAGTTCCACATTGTGAGGGCCTTCCTATTCCAGAACCTCCAGAAGAATAGTCTCTTCATTCATCTGATGAGGACAAAGGTGAGCTGACCTGTTCTGTTCCATCAGCATGCAGTGATCCACATTTTCACTGTGGTGCTTCATCAACCCCACACAGACTAACACAGGAAGAAATAAATGACCTGGTTCCTGATTTGGACTTATCCAAGAACAAGGCAGAATTTGTAGGATCAAGACTCCAACAATGGAATCTTCTAGAAGAAGATGTCACAATGACTTTATATTGAAAGCGCCATCAGCAGTTGGAGCCTTTCTTCAGAAAGGAAACTACTCTGGTATTCTGTTCCGATATTGAGGGCCTCATGAATGCCTTAGAAATCACTCATGACCCACAAGAATGGAGACTATTTCTAGACTCTTCGAAACTGAGTCTCAAGGCTGTGCTTTTGCACAATGGAAACCATCTTCCATCTATTCTATTTCTGAACAGCTGTACAAGAGACAGGTGAAGAAATCTAAGAAATTGTCTATGACTTGATTTTTTTACAGATATTAACCAATAAGCCTATTACTGTTGGCATGCATTTTGTGATGTAGACATCAATTTATTGCAGATTACAAAAAACGAGAGCCAACATTAGAATTTGGCTGTCATATTCATGTTGAGCACATACAAATTGATAGGAAATGACTAATTTTATTTCAGTAACATAACTTTTGTAAAAATTTGTTGACCTGTGTTATTGATTGGGAGGGAGGAAAAACCTGATGACTCTTTCATTTACCCTACACAGGGCTATTGACTCAGCAGCACCCGTGGAGAGGGCATAATGGAAATGGTGGGACTGCACACACACTTGAACAAGTGAAAGCCTATATGAAAAGCCCAGGTATTCCATACAGGACAGGTTTCCAGTAAGAAAACAACAGAGTAAGTGCACTAGATTGCACTCTCTCTTTCCCACCCCTTAGGACTAGAACTGACATTGTGAAGCACTCTGTGACTACCGAGTCACAGATCTGGGACATCAGAGGGAAGGGACACTGGTAGTACCATAAATACAAACCAGGCACTACTACAACACATTTACACCAGTGACTGGATCCCTCCAGGCCTCTCTTCCCCCTGACTGACTGAACACTGCAAGAAAAGTCTCAGGACTTATGGAAGCAAGGAAAAGCCAAAAAAAATCAAATTAAAGCACCTTGTTACCAGAAGAAAATTAAAAGTAGTTAAATTGTCTAATTTACGTATACACATATTTATAAATAGGGAAATTTAAAATAACAAATTGGGAAGAAAAAAAATAGCACATGCCAACTGAAAATATCAAGGCAATATTATATACAAGGAGAGAATATCTGGAATTCAGAATAAAAGACATAAGACAATATATCTCCTTATCAGATAAAGTGTTCATAATTGCTGTAATAAAGAAACTCAAACAGAACAAAACACAGAAAATCAGGTCAAATTGATACAAGAAGTTTTGGGAAAAAATAATGAAAGACATACAACACAATTTAGCAATATAAATAAGTTCAGTAATAAAATCAATGAAAGAACATAGAAATTAAAGCTTTAAATAAAAAAATAATAGATTCAGGAATTAAAAAGCTCCATAAATGAGACAAAACATTCTAGAGAAAGTTATGGAAGTGGAATAGACCAAATAAAGAATCAAATTAGTGTTCTCAAAGATAGTAGTTTACAAAAAACACAGGTAGAAAAAAGAGGGAAATATCATGTGAAAAATGTAGAATCATTTTCAAAATTATCCAGCTACTTAGGAAACACAATGTAAGGACAACGGACATCACAGTAGGGAGAAATAGAGATGTGAGAACAAACAGAGCTTAGTCAAAGAAATAATAGAGGAAACTTTCACAAGCCTGGGAAAAGGACTAAATACATAAGTTCATGACGCTAAATGAACACCTGGTCTTCTAAATGCAATGAGAGTTACATTAAGATACATAGCAGCTAAACCACAATTATTTCAAGATGAAGGTATATCAAAGGCAGTTAGGGAGAAGAAAGCAAGTATCTTACAAAGGTACACCAAGCAGTCAGAGAAATACTGAAGGAATTTGCCAACACTAGACATACCCTACAAAAAATCTTGAAGAAGCTCTCATATTTAAATTGAAGAGAAGAAATCCAACAATATTGAACAAGGAAATAGAAACAGAACACTAAATATAAAATTGCAGTAGTAAGAACATGTATATCAATAATCACAATCATCCTTAATGTAAATGGACCGAACTCGCCAATCAAAAGGCACAGAATGGCCAGACGGATTAAGAAAACACAGCCCAACTGCATGCAGCTTGTAAGAGACTCACATAAACTATAATGACACACATACTTAAAATGGTAAACGCATACTGGTATTCTACAACAATGGAAAATTTAAAAGGCATTAACAGCTACACTTATATCAAATAAAAGATTTCCATTAAAAAATATAACAAAAGAAAAATACAAATATAACAAATACTATATAATGATAAAGGTATCAAACATCAGGAAGACATGGTAATTATCAATACCAACCAAGTACAGCAGAATCAAAGATATAAAGCACATATAAAAAGACCTAAAGGAAGGCATTGACAAAACACAATAAAAGTAGAACTTTATATCCCACTTACACCAATGGAAAGATCATCTGGACAAAAAAATTATAATCGAAATAATGGCCTTAAATGAAAAATTGGATGATATGAAATTTAATAAATACTTACAGAACATTCCACCCCCAAACAATAGAATGCACATACTTTTCAAGTGCTCATGGAACAGTCTCAAGATTACAGCACATTTTGGTACACAAAACAAGTCTCAATAAATTTATCAATTTTGAAATCATATCACGCTTCTGTTTAGACCATACCATCATGAAGCTAAAAGTCAAGAGAGGAGAATCATAAATTTGTGGATAATTGAGAAAATATTACTGAGCAACTGCTGTGTCAGTGGAGAAATTAAAGGTAAAAAAAAACCCCATAGATACATTAGAAGGAAGAAATGACTTATTAGAAGCTATGAGATATAGAAAAAACAGTACTAAGGGAATATTATAGTAATATAAGTCTACCTCAGGAAACAAGAATCACAAATAAGAAATTCAAGCTGCATTTAAAAGAACTAGAAAAAGAAGAAAAAGCAAAGCAACTAGAAAGATGAAAATAATAAAAATTAGAACATAAATTAACAAAATAGATATAAAAAAGATGTCTTAAAGATAAACAGCTGTTTTTTCAAATACCAACAAAATGGACAAATTTTAGCCAGACTCACCAAAAATTGAGAGAAAACACTAATGAAATCAGAAGTAAAAGAAGAAAAATTACTGCAGATACTACAGAAATAAAAGGGGTTATTAGAGAGCATTATGAAGAATGATATGTCAACAAAATGGACAGACTAGGAAAATTGGACAAATTTTTGAAAATATAAAGCTTTGAAGTGCTGAATCAGGAATAATAGAAAACCTGAACAGATCTACTGAAATGGTGATCACAAGCCACGCAAAAACAAAAGCACATGAAAAGATGGCATCAGTATTGAATACTACAAAGCTTTCAGAGAAAAAAAAATTAATATATATATACATCCAAACATTGTCTGAAGTCAACATTACCCTGATTCCAATACCAGACAAAGACATCAAACACACACAAACACACACACAATTACAGACCATTATCTTTGATGAACATAGATTAAAAAAACCTCAGTAAAACTTTGGCAAAATGAATCAAACAGTGCCTTAAGAGAATCCCATATTGTGAACAAGTGAGATTCTTTTCAGGGGTACAGTGTACTTTATTTATGGTCCCCTAAGCCCTTCCTCTTCTCCAGGGATTATGGGATGGGACTGTGACAGATCAGAAGATTCTCAGTGTGAATGAGTGGAAGAAGGACTTCCAGCAGCTGAGTGCACCTCTCTTCTCGTGTTCTTGCTGGGGCTGGTGGTCCAGGGAGCTCTTACATCTTGGGAGCCTTGTGGACCATAAGGTCCACCACCCTGTTTCTGTAGCCAAATTCATTATCATACCATAAAATGAGCTTGGCAAAGTGGTCATTAAGGGCAATGCCAGCCCCAGCATCAAAGGTGGAAGAGTGGATATCACTGTTAAAATTGGAGGAGACAGGGGCCTCCCTGATGGTCTAGGGGTTAGGTCTTATTGCTACCACTGTGAAGGCCTATCATGATGGCCTGATTTCAATCCCCCACCAGGGAACTAACGGACATGGCACAGCAAACCTCTCCTGTCTCACCTGCTGCTCCCTATAGCAGTGTATTTCAGTAGCTCTGCCTGCCTGTTCTGCTCCCCACTCTGTCTCTGATGAATCTACTTACCCCCCACACTCCTGACCTGCACCCCAGTTAGTCTATGCACAGAACATAATCCTAGTTTCTACTGGTGCCACCGAGGTTGTGGGCAAAGTCATCCCTGAGCTTAACAGGAAGCCGACTTGCATGGTTTTCCATGTCCACACCTCTAACCTGCTAGTTGTATATATGACCTGCCGCCTGGAGAATTTTTTAAAAAGATTTATTTATTTATGTGTACAAGCTGGGGTGTAGGCCAGAGGTGTGGGGGGTGAGAGGATTCACCTGGGACAGAGTGGGGAGCAGAACAGGCAGATTGACTGAAATACACTGCTGAGGGGAGCAGCAGGAGAGACAGGAGAGGTCTGCTGCGCCATGTGGGAATCTCCCTGGCCGGGTGTCAACTCGAGCCACCAGGGAGGCCCCTCCTCCAATTTTAAAGAAGGAGCATCCACAGACTCCTGGCTGGCAGTGTTGGCATGGACCATGGTCATCTCAAACTTTTCATGGGTGAATTTGGATAGTGGGGGCCAAGGACCTGGTGGTGTAGGCGGTGTTGCTAACAATCTTGAGGGAGTTTTCATATTTCTCTTGATTCACACCCATCACAAACATGGGAGCATCAGCAAAAGGGGCAGAGGGGATGATGATTTGGGCTTCACACTTCAAGTGAGCCCCGAGTTTCACCAAGGTAGTGAAGATACCAGTGTGCTCCACGATATATTAAGCACCAGCATCACCCCATTTTATATTGGCGGGATCTTGCTCCTGGAATATGGAGATGGACTTTCCATTTCCTATTCTCAGCCTTGACTGTGCCACTTAATTTGCCATTGGTGGAATCATACTGGAACATGTAGACTATGAAGTTGAGGTCAATGAAGGGGTTTTTAATGGCAACAATATCCACTTTGCCAGAGTTAAACATAGCCCTGGTGACCAGTTGCCTAATCCAGCCAAATATATTCACTCTGACCTTCACCATGGTGTCTGAGGGTCATGCTGGCACTGCAGGAGAAGCGATCTGTAAAACTAGGAAGAGCAGAGAGACTTAAGTGAAATTTATCCCAGGGATGCAAGGATGATTCTATATAGGGGAGTCAGTGAATATGATACCACACATTATAAAAGGGCAAAATCATGATTATCTCAATAGAGGTAGAAAAAAATATTGGGCAAGATTCAATATCCTTTTATTATAAAAACATCTAAACAAAATGTGTATAAATAGTATAATACCTCAAAATAATAAAGGCCATGTATGACAAACCAACAGCTAACAACATACTCAATGGTGAAAATTTGAAACTTTTCTTCTAAAGTCAGGAAAAAGACAAGGATATCATATATATATATATATATATATATATATATATATATATATATATATGGCATAATAATATACATTCAAAATCCTGCAGCATCCACTAGAAAGTTTATTTCAAATAATAAATGATGACCCATCAATCCCACTGCTAGAAGTCCACCTGAAGAATGTTTAAAAAAAACAATTCAAAGGGATATATGTACTACTATGTTCTTTTTAGCACTATTTACAATAGCCAAGTTATGGCTGTAACCCAAGGACAGATGCATGGATTAAGAAGTGATATACATACCCAAAGAAATACTACTCAGCCATAAAAAGATGCACTCTTGCCATTAACATGGATGGAACTGGAGGTGATGATGCTAAACTAAATAATTTGAAAGGAGAAAGATAAAAAACAGATGATTTAACTCATATGTGAAATATAAGAAGAACAAAACAAAAGAAGAGACAAAACCAAACTAAACTAAACCAAACCCTAGAAATCTGACTGTAGAACTGAGGTTACCAGAGGGAAGGGGTAGGGAAAAAAGGCTGGAGTTATCACAATGGGTTATGGTGGAGGACAATGGATACCTTTTGGTGGCTTTGGTTGGGTAACATGCTTGTGGAGGGGTGTGAATCTATACTTCAGAATTATATACAGTATAGTAAACCAATGTAACATTAATAGAAAAACACAAAAAAGGTATAGTTAATGAATATAGTAAAGTGGCTCTAAAATTAACATATAAATATGTTGAATATCTCTGCACAAAAAAATAACCTAGCCGAAAGAGAAATCAGGGAAACGATAGCATAAAAAAAGTAAATACATTCGAATAAATGTAACCAAAGGAGCGAAAGACCTGTACAACAGCAACTATAAGATATTTTGAAGGAATAGAAGACACACAAAGCTGGATAGGTATTTCACACTCATGAACTGAAAATATATTAACATCATTAAAATGTGTATGTACCCAAAACAATATACAGATTAAGTGCAATTGCTATCAACATATCAACTACTACCAAAATGTAGTCTTCACAGATACAGAACAAAAAATCATGACATTTAGTTGGAACAAAAATAGAACCCAAATAGCAAAATCATTCCTGAGGAAAAAAAAATAATTAAAATGAAAATATAATGCTCTCATACTTGAAACTATACTACAAGATGATAGAAATCAAAAGTTTGTATGGGGATAAAAACACACACAAATCAATGCAAGAGAATTGACTGCCCAAAAATAAAACCACACATATATGGATAGCTAATTTACAACAAAGGAGTCAAGAGTTAAATATGAGCAAGGACATTTTCTTCAATAAATGGGGCTGGCTATATTGGAAGTCACATGTAAAATAATTAAACTAGATCACTGCATAACAACATACACAAAAATTAATTCAAAATGGATTAAGGTCTTGGATATAAGACCTGAAACCAAACAGTACATAAAAGAAAAAAGTAAGCCATACACTCTTAGACATTAGTCTAAGTTTGGGTGCCCGACTCTATTAAATGGGGCTACACTAAACCCAAAACCTTTTGCACTTTGAAAAATCATGCATCAAAACATAAAGCCATCCTACTGAAAGGGAAAATATATTTACAGATCATAAGCTGACAAGAGGTTAATTTCCAAAATAAAAAAGTCATAAAACCTAACAATAAAAATCAACCTAATAAAAATGGGAAGATGATCTGAAAAACACTTCTTAAAAGAAGACATACAAATGTCAAATACATATATGAAAACATTGTTCATCACCTGTTATCATTATAGAAATACAAATCAAAACATCAATGAGAGATTACATCACACCTGTAAGAGTGGATCCAAATTTAAGCAAAAAGAGTTGGAGAGTATGTAGTTGGAAGGGAAAACTCATACAGTGTTGGTATGATTGTGAATTGGTGAAGCCATTGTGCAAAGCTGTATGCAGAGTCCTCAAATATCTAAAATTAGAAATTCCATAAAATCCAGTTATCCCACTTTTATGCATATACCTGATGATATAGAAAAAAACACTAACTGGAGAGCTATATAAATCCTCATGTCTAATACTCTATTATTTATTATGTCAAAAATCTGTAAGTGACAGTTGATTGATGAATGTATAAAGAATATGTGGAATATATACAAAGTGAAAAATATTTAGCTATAAAATGATTAGATTCTGTCATTTGTGGCAATATGTATAGACTTTGTAAGAACTGTGCTTAGTAAAATAAGTTAAACAAAAAAAGACATGCACATGATATTACTCATATTTGATACATAGAGAAAACAATTGAACTAAGAAAAAAAGTAAATTTTTGTGTTTCAAGGGCAATTCAGGGGTACCAGAGGGAAAAGGAGAAGCTAAGTAGGTAAATTGGGAAAAAGTGACACAATAGGTATGAAAGGATAGACTGTACTGTTACCAACGACATTAATGTAATGCATGCACACACTGATTCTCAATGACAAATTTATATGTTGTTGTAATGCAACTGGAAAAAAAGCTGAGACCTTCCACAAACTGGGGAAGGAAACATACACCTATAGGCAGAAAACTCAAAGGATAACAAACAAAATGAATCCAAATATATGCACACAAAAACACATTATAATTAAAATGTCAAATTTAAAAGATGAAAAGAGAATTTAAAACTTGAAAGCCCTGACATATGCCCCAAAACAGCAGCAGACATGCCTGGCAGCCTCAGCAAGGTGCACCCCCAGTCCTACACAGGTGGCAAAGACTTACACATCCCAAAGCCCTAACAAACATCCTAAATAGCAGCAGAGCTGTGCAGAGACCACAGTAAGGCTTCCCTTGTCCTGCAGGGAATGGAGATTCACATAGACTGGATGCCCCCCAAAAAGTGGTACCCCAAAGCAAACAAATATGAAATGGATAAACACAATAAAAAATGGCAACATGAGTTCACATGGGAATACCACACCACAGAAAGAGAACAAATCACCAGAAACCAATAACAAAAACATAGAAGATCTGTTCTTCCTTTCTCAATCATAATTCAAACTTGTCATAGTAAAGAAAAAAATAGAAGAAAATTTAGGGGAAAAATAAATATACTGAGAAATAAATCAACAAAGAGAATACATAAATTGAAGCACTACATAAGGAAAATATGGAGGTTCAGGATACAAAAAGAGGAGTAAAGGACATAAAAAATTAAGGAGAAAATTATGGAAGCAGAATAGACCAAATGGAAGAATGAGTCAGTGTATTTTAAAAAAAAGATGCACATGAACGAAGAATCCAGGTAGAAAAGAAGAGAAAAAAGTTTAAAAAATGAAGTAACACTGAGAATTATCTGACTCCAAGAGGATAGGCAATGGAAGAATAAAAGACAAACCAGAGGGTGAAAAGAGAAAAAGAGGGACCAGAAAACATATTTAATAAAAAGAAAAATAATAAGGGAAAACTTCCTGAACCTGGAGAAGGCACTAAATGTACAAATCAAGGAAACTGAAATAACTCTAGGGTACCTAAACAAAATGATACCTACACCAAGATAGAGTAGTGAAACTTCCGCATTCAAAAGTTAAAAAACAAAAAGATGAAGCTATCAAGTTGGAAGAAGCAGATAACATATAAAAGAACCTAGATCAGGCTAACATCAGACTTCTCAAAAGAAATACTATGAGAAAGGAGAGAATGTAATATGTTCCATATATTCAAAGATACAAACTTCCAGCCAAGAACTCAATACTGCCAGCCTCTCCTTCAAATATAAGGGAAGAAATAAGGGTGTTAATAAGAAATAAGGGAAACTGAAGGAGTTTGCAAACACTAGATTCCCACCCCCCAAAATATTGAAAGGAACTCATATATAACTGAAGAGAGAAACATGCACAAAGAACTGAAAATGAATCTACAAAAATTAAGGAAAAAATGGCAGCAACATCTTTCATATATCTATAATCACTTTAAATATAACTGTACTGAACTCACCAATTAAAGGACACCAAGTATCTGTATTGATTAGCAAACAAAATCCAATATTCTGCTATCTCTAGGAAATGTACCTGCACTCCAAATAGAAACATTAATTCAGATTATAGGGCTGGAAAACAATCCTACACGCAAATGGAACATAAAGGAAGAGAAGGACAGCCATAGTTATACCAGACAACATAGATTATCAGTTAAAAATCAGAATAAAAGATGAAGGTAGATTTTATACAAAGATTAAAGGAAGAATATACCAGAAAGACATAACACTCATCAAAGTATACTGACCAAATGAAGGAACACCATATTAGGCAATTTCTATCAGCTCTGAATGCAGACATTGGAAAAAATATGTTTCTGATACGACACTACAACTTTCAACCACTCTGACAAATGGAAAGGTCAAGTACACAAAAATAAGTAGGCATATAATAGCCTTAAAGAATTAAACAACATGGGCCTAATGGACAATTATAGGTCACTGCACCCAATAAAAACTGAAAACACATTATTCTCAAGTGTACTTGGAGCCTTCTTTAAAACTGACTGCATGATGGGTTACAAAGCAAGTATTAAAAACACATGAACATCAAAATTATACTAAACATCTTTTCTGACAATAAAGGTATTAACCTACAAATCAAGTACAAAAATAAAGCAGAGAAAACCTCCAATACATGCAGACAGAGCAACACACAAATGAAAGGCTCCTAAGTTTACAAGGTAATCAAAAGAGAAACCAAAAAATTACCTTGAGACATGACAATGAAGACACAACCTTCCAGAACTTATGCAACACAGAAAAAGCAGTACTAAGAGGAAAATAAATAGCAATATAGGTTCACATCAAGAAAAAAGAACTCAAATAACCTTAACCCCCAAGTTGAACTACTAGGAGAAGAAGAAAAAAGAAAGCTAAATGCCAGTAGAAAGAAAACATAAAAATTATAGCAGAAATAAATGAAATAAAAATAGAGGGACCCAAAAGGTTAATGAAAATAAAAGCTTGTTCTTTAAGAAAACAGACCACAGGCTCATTAAGAAAATAAGGGAGAAAGAAAGTGGGGAAGTTTAGACACTGCAGAAATTAAGACAATAATAAGAGAGTGCTGTGAAGATCTATATACTAACAATTTCAATTTCTTAGACGAGACTAATAGACTCTTGGAAATACACAACCATTTGACATTGAATAATGAAAAAATAGAAAACCATGAAACAGGCAAATCACAAGAAAATAAATTGAAAGAGTAATCAAAACTCTACCCTCCTCTGCCAAAGTAAGCCCTGAACCTGATGGCTTCACAAATGAGTTTTACCAAGCCTTCAAAGATGGTGGTGGGGAAAGTATAGTGACCACACCTGAGGGGGGAAATCCTATATTGTGAAAAAATAAAAAAATGTAAGACTTATAAAGTATTATGTTTAAATAAAAGATGAACTAATACCTAAACTGCTCAGACTTTTCCAACAATTGCAAAAGAAAGATTAGTCCCAAACATATTTTATGAGGCCAACCTTACTTTATGATCAAAACCAAAGACACCACCAAAATACAAAAATTACTGATCAATATCCCTAATGAACACAGATGCAAATATTTTCAATATAATCTTAGTAAACCAAATCCAATAATGCATTAAAATGAACATACACCCTGACAAGTGCGATTCATAGCAGGAACACAAGGGTGGCTCAATATCTGAAAGTCAGTCAATGTAACTTATCACATCAACAAAAAGAGAGAAGGGAACCATATGGCCATATCAATAGATGCTGAGAAAGTATTTGATAAGATTTAACATCCATTTATAATGAAAACCTAGAAAAATTGGGGAAAATGGAACATACCTTCACATAATAAAAACAATATGTTGTGTCAGCATGGCACCAGCAGTTTCCCCACGGTTCAGGTAGATGGGTTACGGAGTCCTGGGGCCCTTGGTGGCTTTTTAGGCTTTTAATGATCATTCTGCAGTGAGGCAACCAGGTGCAGGGCGGGTAGGGTGGCTGGGGATGGGAGGATGGCAGGAGGCTAGCAGGCCTCCTAGCCACTGGCAAATGTTTACTTTCTCTGGACTCTCTGCTACACCCCGAACAGTCCTCTGCCACTGCCTCTCCTGCTGCTGCTTCTTCTGCTTCCGCTTCTCTTGTTCTGTGACGCCACCCTTATATGCTGTCTCTTCAGGCCCAGGTGTGCCCACTACCTCATGTCCCCATCCTACTCCAGATGCTGCGTGTAGGACCTCAGGTGTCCATCATTAAATCTAGTGGCAGCAAGGTGAAACATCTTGATGCCTCTTTCATTTACTTCCCACCATATAAGACAGTGGTGAAAACTGAAAACTTTTCTACTAAAACCTGGTGCAAGACAAGGTTGTTCACTCTCATCACTGGTATTCAACATTGTACTGGAAACCTTAGCTAGAGCAATTAGGCAAGAGAAGCATGCAAAAGAAATCTAAATTGGGAAAGAAGTAAAGCTATCATTATTTGCAGATGATATGATAATATATAGAGAGAACCCTAAGGCCCCATGGAAAAAGCTACTTAAAACAATAAACCAGCTCAGCAAAGTGGCAGGATACAAAATCAACACACAAAAATCAGTTTCCTTCCTATATGCAAACAATGAGCTATCAATAGAAGAAGTTAAGAAAGTCATCCCATTTGCAATCTCAACATACACAAAAATTAATTCAAAAAGTATTAAGGGGGCCTCCCAGGTGGCGCAGCAGTTAAGTGCTGCGCTGTGGAGCTGTCGGCAGCGGCGGTGATGCAGTGATGCAAGTTCGATGCCCGGCCGGGGAGAATCCCACGTGGTGCGGCAGACCTCTCCTGCCTCACCCACTGCTCCCCTCAGCAGTGTATTTCTGATCTGGCTGTTCTGCTCCCCACTCTGTCTCTGGTGAAGCCTCTCGCCACCTCACACCTCTGGTCTGTACCCCAGCTTCTATGCATAAATAAATAACTCTTTAAAAAAAAGTATTAAGGACTTGGAAGTAGAGCCTGAAACTATAAAATGCATGGAAGAAAACATGGCCAAAACACTCACTGATGTTGACTTCAGTGATGTCTTTTGGGACTGGACAACAGAGGCAATGTAAAAAACAAAAGAAAAAGTAAACAAATGGGATTACCAGAGACTTGAGGTTTGCTATATATGCCATCATGGAAGAAGGAGATTCAGTCATGAATGCAAGGCCATACAAGGTGGATTGAATAGTTGTGTAATTAAAGAGGACTATGCCAAGAAAATATTCTAAAAGACATGATGCCCACTTAACCGAGCAAAAGATTGTTAGTAGCATTAAAGAAGACACCGAGGAAGATCACCTAAGAGATTATTTTGTGTAATATGGGAAAATTGAAGTGATTGAAATCATGACTGACCAAGACAGTGGCAAGAAGATATTCTTTTGTTTAAAACCTTTGATGACCATGATTCTATAGACAAGATTGCTATTCAGAAATACCATACTGTAAATTGTCACAGTGAAGTAAAGCATTGACTAGATGGTCAATGCTTCATCTAGTCAAAGATGTGACGTGGTTCTGGAAACTTTGGTGGTGGACATGGAGGTGGTATAAGTGGAAATGAGAACTTTTGTCATGGAAGAAATTTCAGTGGTCATGGTGGCAACAGTGGTTATGGTGTGTATGGTGACAGTGGGAAAGGCTATAATGGATTTGGTAATGATGGAAACAATTTCGGAAGTGGTGAAAACTACAATGATTTTGATAATAATAGTCAAAATTTGAATCTGTGAGAGGAGAAAACTTTGGAAAGGAGAAGCTCTGAGACCTTGTCAAACCGTGAAACCAAGATGGTTATGGTGGTTCCACCATCAACAGTGCAGAAGATTTTAACTAACTGCCAGGAAACAAAGCTTATCAGGAGAGGAGAGCCAGAGAAGTGACAAGAAGCCACAGGTTACAATAGATTTGTGAACTCAGTTAAGCACAGTGGACGCAGGGCCTTGCTGTTACAAAGAAGACATGTTTTAGACAATATTCATGTGATTGGGCAAAAAACTGAAGTTCTGTATTTGTGATTAATTGTAAAGCAAATTATTTTAGTTTCTGTTCTGTGGAAAGTATAAAGCATTCTTGCAAAGGGTTTTAATGTAGTTTTTATTTTTTGCACCCATGCTGTTATTGCTAAATATAATAGTCTTATCATAACACTGAATAAATGTGCCTTTTGAAAAGATGTTCTTTGTAAAGTTAGTCTACTCTGAACCATTTTGATAAACTACCACAACAGTGTGAAACTAGAATTCTTTCAGGGTGATGACAGATTCTATTTGAAATGTTTTATAACCTGCTTGGATGGAGAAACAATTGTTTTCAGAAATCTTGGTGTAGCTTAACTGACAGTTATTGTGTTGTGACCTGGAGTTCATCATTAAAAGGGTCACCCAAGACGAATCATGGAGATTATTTGATTATTAATGATTGTTGGCATATCCTATGCAATACATCTAAATTGAATTACGTTTCAAGATAAAATTATAGATGGGAATGAAGTTTGTGTATCATCCATTATTATGTGTAATCAATAAATGATTCAATATCCTATTTAAAAATGATAAAATCTTGCCATTTGCAACAACATGGATTGAACTGGAGGGCGTAGTGCTTCAGGAATTGGTCAGAAGGAAACAGACAAATACTTGATTATTTCACTCATCTGTGGAGTTTACAGAAACAAAGCAAAGGAACAGACAAAGCTAAATCAAAATAACCCCCAGAAATCTGACTGTAGAGTTGAGGCTACCAGAGAGAGAGGGTAGGGGAGGGGGGCAAAAGGGGTAGGCAACAGAAAACTGTGGTGGGGAATCATAGGTGCTTTGGTGATGGGTGTGCTAACATACATCTGAAAAGGTGTGAACGTATACCCCTAAATCATATAGTATTGTAAATCAATGTTACATCGATAAAATAATACATAAAAAAGAAAATCAACACATTTGTTTCCAAATAGCTAATAAATTGCTTTCACTCCATTTTTAAATAATCCCACATATCTGTAATTTTTTAGAAATACTGACCTTAATTTATAATAAAATCTCATATCTACTGAGGTTTATGTTTCAGCATTCTAATGTCCTTGTTCATTGGAATATATTTAATTACTAGAGCCATTCTGTTTCATTAGTACACCTTAACATATTTTCATGCTGTTCAGCCTCAACATATTTTCTCATTTTGTTTTTATTTTTGTAAATTATTATATTGGATTTGATTTTTCAATCACCACATCAATACATGCTTCTTATAATAAATTAAGCAGCAGACCATGGTAATATACATGAAGTTAGTAACTTCCCCCTCTCACTTTGTGTTCCACTATCCTATGTAAACAACACTATTGTTTGATGAATAAATTTTTGCACTTTTGCTTAAAATGATAAAAGGAGATCAATATTAAATAATAGCTTTTATTTTACTTTTGGTAGGACAGCAGTCAGAACCATTTTCTTCTATCATACAGAAATGCACACTTCAGATAATGCTTGGGTCTTTAAAAGAAAGGCCAGAGATAACAGAACAATTATAATTTAATGAGAATTCATAAAATTGCACTGGGATTCATTGTATTATTTAATATCTCTAACAAATACTGAATCCCAATAATGATAGAAAAAGTCCTGATATTTGTCATCAGTCCATTGACACTGTTAGATATAAATGGATATTCTGTTGGGATCACAGACCTCTTTAAAGTGATTTATAATGATCTTGTTTCTATCCTACTGAGCTACATCTGTCAATCAACATGATTTTACTCCATTCCTATTGCATACCGTGCTCTGGGTTTAGTGATGGAGTAAACACAAGAAAGAGATGATTGAGTTGTGGCTCTTGTGAAGGTCACATCTAGAGAAGGAGACAAGAGCAATGCAGATGTAAAGACAATTATCATTTCTATTCCCATGAAGATATACATTTAAGAGTGCTTCTCTTTATGCATAGTTATTAGATTTTACAGAGACCCTAGATTGGGGACCTGTACCAATATAGTAATGCAGTTTATGAATGTACAATTGGCTTCACTGACAATCTACAGGGCAAGTACAGGCTCAAGAATATCTACATTATTGCTGCATACCTGACTTCCCCCATCAATCCTACTCCAAAAAGGTGTCAATGGGTAATTATTGTTCATAATTTTATGGTTACATTTTTTTCTCATTATAGGTGCTTGCAAAAATAGAACTGTAAAAAGAGTGAAGATTCACATACTTTAGAAAAAAATTGAGTTTTGCCTTGTAGATATATAAGGATCAGTTTACTTTTGAGAAGTTTCAATTGTGTACATAAGCTCATTTGATGATTACCAATCTATCCCAATTGGAGAAGTAGAAGGCTCTCTTTATCCCTACATACTTGAACTTTATCATTGATCTTTCCTCTCTGTTCCTTTTGTAACGTTATGACCTTCCTGTGTTTTATCTCTCCCCATCACTAAACCTAGGACAGGATATGTGGTAGGAGTGCAGTGAACCAATATTATCAGCTTACCTCAGTTGAGTGGAATACAAAGAAGAATATTTCAAATCAGTTTAAAAAGTTCTGTGATTCCCAAGTCAGACAATACATCAAGCTAGCTGTGCTTCTGGCCTAATGATGAACAATTAAAGGCCTTTTTTATCATTCCTGGGATTCAGTCTCGTTAAAGGCATTACATAATGTACAAAGAATACTTTCATTTCTGGTCCTTGTCTTTAAAATTTCACAGGGTAGTAGAGGATAAAGTCATTGAAGTAAATCGTTATAAATTTAATCAATCTTATTTTTTTAAAGATTTATTTATTTTTGCATACAAGCTGGGGTGCAGGCCAGAGGTGTGTGGGGGGGAGAGGATTCACCAGAGACACAGTGGGGAGCAGAACGGCTGATCAACCGAAAAACACTGCTGAGGGGAGCAGCAGGCAGGCAGGAAAGGTTCTGCTGTGCCATGTGGGAATCTCCTGGGCTGGGCATTGAACTCACGTCGCACTTGCAGCCGCAGACAGCTCCACAGTGCTGCACTTAACCTGTTGCTCCACCAAGGGAGGCCCTAAATTTAATCAATCTTATAGCTTTATTAAAACTCATAAAACAAACCCCCTAAAGGGTCAGACAGGCAAGGGCTAGACAACTAGTGCTATAATTATGGGGAACAGTGGGGATTGTGATAAAGAATAGGAAAGTATACTCTACATAAATGCTTCAAATTTACAATTATTTTATTCATTTATTAATTTATTTTGTTGTTCATGGTGGTGGTGGTGGAATTATTTATCTTTTTTTATTATTTTATTGAGGTGACACTGATTTGCAAAACTGTATGTGATTTAGGGGAATAGACTCACACCTCCTCAGGTATTTGTCACCATACCACCTCCACAATCAAAGCCATCAAAGCACCCAGTTTAATATGCTCTACCTACCAATATATTATCTGTCACCTGTCTAGTATATGAGAACTATTTACCTGCTTTGAAACAAAGAATCTATGGACGGAAGTACATTTGCAGAAAAGTAAAACTATGTTGGTAGCTGCACTAATCCCAATTTAAAACGACTTTGTAGTAATAGATATATTTCAAATAGGTCATGGAGTGTCCATATCATGGAAATAATATATAGCCGCCAAGAATTATGTTTTAAAAAATATTTGATGACATGTCGAAATTCTCACAAGATGAAGCTTGATAAGATCCTGATGAAACTCCTCTGATATATTTACATCTCAATACATGGATGGACTCATGGAAAATACAAAAAAAAAAAAAAAAACAACAAACAAGCCAGGGTATACACCAAAATATTAGCATTGATTTATTCTAATATTGGGTTACTTAACCTTCTTTATTTTCTTATTTATATTATTAAACATGTATGCAATAAACTATATTGTAATCAAGAAAAATTTTAATGGGCATGCTAAACCTGAAAAAAGAATAAAAGGACTTCAATATAATTTGGGCAACAGAATATATGGTAAAGGAAGGGGAACTCAGCCTCCCACCTCTAAAGTCATATTACCTAGACAAATGCATACAGAGTTATTTTTGTTTCAATTCTGAGTCTATTTAGAGTGGCTTTTGCTAAAATGTGTGATGACTAGCAGAACTCAGTATATTATCAAAGACTTTAAATTTCTTTTTTTTTGTTTTAAGATTTGCCAAGGTACTCTCTTCTCTGTGTGCTTGTACAACTTGCTTCAATTACTAAATGCATTCCTGAAGACATCTGTCTGTTGTGCATGCTTGTAGAATATACTTCAGGAATATAATTATCTTTAGTTGAGTATCTACTACGTGGCAAATACTGTGCTAAGCACTTTCCAAATATTATTTTACTTAATTTACGCAAGAAAAAAAATTTAGGTTCTGTGTCCCATATTTTACAAGTATGAAAGTTGAGACTCAAGGTAGTTACATTATTTGCTCAAGGATGTTTATACAGTTCAAGAGTGGTAGAGCTGAATTTCAAATTCACAATGTTCTGGTCACAATCTGTGCTTCTTCTATAATACCTATTTAAAATAAAGCTTGCCACTCAATCTTAGTTTCTTTATCTTTAATGTGAAGAAATGTCAAGATAAAACAAAGGGCTCTTACAATTCTGAATTTGCAATTATAACCAACCTCATATCTGTTAAGAGGATTATGTGCAAGTGTCCTAAAAATGAGAAAAGTATGATACAAAGTGAAAATCTCGTTTATTAAATCAAATTTCCTTTTTCCAAAAATTCACATTACAGTTTCAGAGGTATTTTATCATTCCAGGTGACAGGTCTTCAACATAAAGTTGCTTCTAAATATTTTGCTCTAAGTTTCTAAGGCTCAAAGTGTATGCAGATAAGTAAGTGCCTGTGCAAATGTTCTCTCTCAATTTTTTGCTTCCACACTGATTCTCTCCCTCTTTTTGTGTGTGTGTGTGAGAGAGAGAGAGTGTGCATAGTGAGATGCAGAATTTAGAAAATTTAACAATCATTTATAATGCGAATAGACAACATCTAACTGAATTTTCATATATGTCTTGTTTTTGTAGTTTTTCTAAATAAGGCCTGCTTGAAGTAGGAATCATCCTGACGTAAATGAAATGTTACTTCATTCTGTCAAGATCCCTCAAGATGTTTTTAAAGTATTATCATTGTTCCAGTACTATGAGGAATCTACATTCACTTTGTGCTTCTGTCTGGAATTTGAAGCAGATTTTCAATGAGTTAATTAAGAAGGAATATCCTTTTCATAGCTATTCCCTATCCTTCCTTAAACTCAGCCTCTCCACAATGTTAACCAAATTGTAGAATACCAAAAGCCTTTCACTACTGAATTTCTTGTGCTAATTGGGCACAGAATGCTTTCTTGACTGTGTAAATGCCTTACATATGCAATCTAAAATTCAGCAAGTTTAAATTAAAGAACATGTATACTAAAAAATATAAGAAAAGGGTCTTCTACATTGTGGACTACATGTCTTACTCTTTAAAATATCATATATTTAAATAGCTACAACTAACATATATTTATACACAAATTTATGCATATGTATTTTTGTGTGTATATATGTATATATTACATGAAATATATGTACATATGTCCTATGCATTTGCAATAAACATATTTTGTTTGTTTTGGAAAGAAACAGAGGTAGGGTATGTTTTTATGGACATTCTATAAAAAATAATTCTGATCTGTTAATGTATTTAAATCATGTAATAATGTTTATTGTGACAGTTTTCAAAAACCAAAGAAAGTTCTTGACAAGAAGTTTCAGCACAGACAGTTGAATGTAAGCAACCTTTTAAATAAAAGATGAATTCAAAGATAGATGTACAGGGGCCTCCCTGGGGATCTAGGAGTTAAGTCTCAGTGCTCTCCTGAGTTCTATCCCTGACCAGGAAGCTAACCCACAAATGGCATAGCAGACCTCTCCTGTCTTGCCAGCTGTTTCCCTTAGCAGTATATTTCAGTAAATCTGCCTGTTCTGCTCCCCACTGTCTCTGGCAAATGCCTCTCACTCCCTGCACCTCTGGCCTACACCCCCAGGTCTTGTATGCAATAATAAATAAAAATTTAAAGAAAAATAAAAGGATAGGATGCATGCTGTAGCACATGTTCTAGGTTAATTTGATATGGACTTTAGTGATATTTCAGGTATAGTTAAAGCATGTATCATGATGTCTTCTTCTGTGTATCTTTTAAATTAGCACATTGCAATTTAACATAAGTTAAAATGTTTTTCACTTAGTTTTAGGCTGGCTAGATGTAACATAAATAGTTCAGAAGAAATAAATTCAGAAGTAAATAATTATATTCTTAGAAATACATTTAGCTGGTTGAAACATGTTTAGGAATTAGGATAATGTTTTTCTAGCATATTGATCTATATTGATTGCATTTATTAAAAAAATAATAGTTTGTCTTTATAAAAGTCTCTTCCTACATGGATTGTTCTCTCTGCAAACATCTGATGATTTTGTTATCTTCCTCTCAAGGCTGGTGAAATTTATTTATATTTGGCTACAGAGCTAAGAATAGAAATCTTTTTCCCAATCCTCCCTGGTGGCTCAATGGGTTAAGCGCAGCGCTATGAAGCTATCCAGAGCCACTGCAGCACCTCTCCTGCCTCGCCAGCTGCTCCCCTCAGCAGTACACTTCAGTAGATTCTATCTCTTCTGCTCCCCACTCTGTCTCTGGTGAATCCTCTCACCACCCCACACCTCTGGCTTATGCCCCAGCTTGTATGTATAAATAAATAAATCTTTTAAAAAATCTTTAAAAAAAGGAAATCTTTTGCCCATTATAAATTGTTTGACATCATTTTAATTCACAGAATTCAACTATTGTGGAACAAGAGGACTTTGTGAGAATCCATATTAAAAACATTCAAAATATTAAAAATTTTAGATTTATAGTCAGTAATACAGACTGAGGGAAACATAGCCAAGCTTGGTTTCCTGGGAAATAATTCAGAGAAGAGTAATTTGTGTGATGGGAAGGTATTACTGTTAGTTTGAACACAACAACCAAGAGGTATTTCTATGATTCCATCAATATTCTATTTTAAGTCACTACCACCTGTCAAAAAATTAAACAAAAGTAAATAAATATAAATAAAGTTACTTAAAGCACCTGTATAACTTCAGTTACTTTATTTTTCTTAGTTGTATATACAATTTTGTTGTCTAATGAATTGGGAGAAAAACACTATAAAAAGTAAACATTATGTTTGGATTTTTTGGCTCTCTTAGGATTAACAATATCAGCACTAGTTTATTTTCTAGTTCCTCTCACAGCTAAATGGTTTAGTTGTGATTTGGAAATGAGCACAATGCATTTCAGAAGTTCAGAAACCACACTCAAATGTTTCCCTGGCCATGTGGCGTTGTGTTAATCATGGTACCATAACTTTAATGCTGTCATATTTTTTAATTGTAGTACTTGCATGAAAACAGTACAATAAATAATAAAATGAATAAATAGAGACTACTAAGTAAAAAATAAGTAAACAAACCTTTTTATTATTTTGGTTTGCTTTAAATTGATAACTTAAAAATTTTCTTTCTTTTAAGAGAAGAAATCTGACCAATCCATTAGATTACAAAATAGAGCCCAACCAGTGCTTTAGGAGATAAAGTACGGGTGCTCTGTGATAAAGGAATTTGGGAATTCACCTGGGTAATTGACTTTGTGACCGCCAAGCTGCTTCACTACTTATAGGGATATTCATTCGGTTGAGAGCCACACCTAGTAGTAATGAGGAAAATGTGCTGAATATTTAAGATCCCATCATGCTGACTTTCTCAGTGGCAAGTGTAAAACATACTTTGCAATTGAGGGTAAAAAATATTACTATAGTTGAGTTCCACATGTGAAGGAGGAAATTTATGATTTTCTTTTAGGCCTAGAATACCTGCAGTAATTCACAACACTTCAGTGGTTTGCAAGAGCAATGGACTCCTAAGAAATCTTTGTGTCTGAAGACATTAACTTTACATTTAATTGCACTTACTACCTCACATGCTGTGGTTGTGGTTGGGGATAAGACTAAGTGGCTGCTTCTCTGTTGCATATTCTGTGACCCCCTCTTCCTTTTTCAATAGATTCCATAATCATTGTAAAGAATAAAAGTGACCCATATTTCAATTCATTTGCTATGTCCTTCCTTCTCACTTAAGCTTAATGTATGTGACACACATATATATAAAACACTTATATTCATGGTTCAGTAGACTTTGCTTTTGTATGATCATCATTTGTCTGTCTGGGTTCTGTAAATAATGGTGAAATGCATTCATTTTCAGACAAAGCTAAGTCTAAATTCCTTATATTATAAATAGAATGTTATATTGTTTATTAAAACCACATAAGGAAAGGTCTGATATCATCACTGTTCCTTTTATTAAGGAAATCTGCTTTATCTCTTAAATTAACTGTAGAATACTATATCTTTTACAAACGAATCACCAATTTTAAGATAGAATGCAAAGTTTTAAGAATATAATGATAACAACTTAACATTTTTAACAACTCAGTCTCCCTCCTTCTGCTCATGCAATTCTATCCTTCTAGAATATCCTGTCCTCTTGATGCAAATTTTACCCATCACTCAAGTAATTTCAAATTCCACTTATCCATTGAATATGTTCAGACGATTTTACTCTAAAATACTCTCACTCTTTTAAAGAACTGTTGTCTATATAATTAGCAATGTACTAGCTCACCACATCTCTGTTGTTATTTTGAACTACTGATTTAAATCCCATGGAATGCAAAGCTTTGCTTATTTATGTCTTCTGTCTCCTCTAGACTATGAAAAAGGGTTTAAACTGTTCTCTAGTTTTCCAAGTATTATCTCATCTTCATATCAAAAATGCTTAGCCTAGTATGTACCCTCATACACAGATACAGTGTGTTAGTATATCATAAGATGGATATAAAAACCTATATCACTATAGAATAGTATTTGAGTCAGTAGTTATTGTCAGACATTCTTAAGAACAAATACTGGCTCTGCAGTTTATCTGGTGAGAAAATTTATACTTACTTACAGGGATATTAAATATCATAACTCAAAAAAGAGATGATCAGATTGACCAAAAATACTTTGGGCTTAGTAAGTAGTAGCTGATTATTACAATAACTATTTTTGAACCAAAACAAGAATTCAGGACCACTCTGAGCATCAACTCTCACTTTAAAGGTTTATGAGTTTTAAGACGGAGGTGAACGTCTTAACTATAGCTAAGTAGCTGCTTGGTAGGGGTAGGGAAACACAAATCTTGAGTATCAGCTTTTATACACTTGTGTGCTTCTTTCTCATAAAACTACATATTTTAATGTTAATTTTTTATTATCACTAAAGTGGAACATTAATGTTACCAGAAATGGTTTCTAAGCTATAAATTTAAACATGTGAATCAGATTTGCAGCTGTAACTTAAACATATGAATCAGATTTGAAGATATTTCTACAGTTTTATTCGAAACAAACACACACTCCTACATCACTGAGCACATGAAACCAGTGAAGAAAAGTGCAAGCTTCTGAAAGTAGCATATAGATAACTCGATTCCTTAACAAAAGCAATAAAGTAAAAAGAAATAGCAGGCTGTTAATCTTTCAGGTTCTGAAAAATAGTTTAATTCCCGATCCTTCTCCCCACCCCAAAAAGAGTGTCACTACAGGGCATGTAGATTATATGACTAGTCTACATTTCAGATGTGTGTGAAGGGGTGTATGTGTGGGTGTGAGAGACAGAAAGAGAAGATCCTTCCATGCAGGTTACTTTACTATATAATGACTTGCTGCTTTCACCTATGGGGACAAGTGACATTGAGTATTTCTGGTCACTTGGCAGATGAAAGAGAAGAAAAACAACATAGAGACTGAAATGTCAAATGTCTGCTTTTTCCCTTCACATGTGTATTTCAAAACAAAACTCCAGCTTTCAAAATAGGGGAATTTGGTAAGTTTCATGTGTGCAGCAGCTACCCTTCTTAAGGCTTCTGTTTAGATTGGATCCAAATGCTTTGCTGACAGACGTGGGGCACATCCAAATAGTTGCTTCTGGATAAAGTTATTTACACTGAAGTTTGACTCACAAGGGCAACAGAGCAGCTGAGTATTCTGGGTAATACTAACAGACAGCTGTACTTTGCTCCAGATCATTCAGATTAAAAAACTTTTCTGATAACTTCAAAGCCCCTTTGCCCCAGCGTGCTTGCTAGTTTCTATGAAAATAGGAACTTGAAACCTATATCCTTTATAGCA
Source organism: Scalopus aquaticus (assembly GCA_004024925.1). Classification (NCBI taxonomy): domain Eukaryota; kingdom Metazoa; phylum Chordata; class Mammalia; order Eulipotyphla; family Talpidae; genus Scalopus; species Scalopus aquaticus. Next base: position 32,225 of record PVIJ01010855.1, on the reverse strand, counting down.
AAATACCAGGAAATAGGTCTTTAACATTTGGTCTCTGTTTCAAAGACCTTCAACAAAATTGACCACATACATTATTTATTATAGTTATAGGTCAGCAAGGTCACCCTATGGGAAGAAAGAAGAATCATTATTTCATCATAAGGTTAGTTTTAAAAAGAATTTTAGAGTTAGAGTGCAGGGAGGAAGGATTTAATTTGGTCAGCCAAATATGTGCTGGTCCAGCACATATGAATATGCACATATAGCATGTATTATATTCTATGTGTTTGTTCCCAATTTCTTATACACTGTGGTCTAGGAAATGTCCAGACTATGAGAACATTTTCTCATTTATTCTTGGTTTGGTTTAAAAACAAATATTGAGTTAACCATAAGTTTAAATTTACAATGTTGTAACAGAAGTTTCATGGAGGGGTGGTATTTAAGGGGAGATAAATTACATTTTTTAATTGTCGCTGTAATCTGAGATTTTAAAGGAAGATTTTATGAACATGAGGCATTTAAAATAAATACCAGTATCTCAGTATAGTAAGATGTCATCTAAGCTGCAAGCCATAGTAAGAGGGGAAATATGTCTTTAAAATAATATTCAATACAATTTCTTCATGCATGGAAAGAATTAGCCTCTTGTAGTTGAACTGTAACATGGAACCTTTTCATTTATACCTTACATTTATATAGTAATATTGCTTTCCTTATTATTCATATGGAAAATAGATGGTATTGAAATTTGAAGGACAGACCTCTCCAGCACACATACCATTTGTAAATGAACCTTTCTTCCATTGCATTGAATGAATGTTTACCTTTTATGTCATACATGTGATTCAAATTCTTTGGGGGAAAAGTGTATTTTAACAGTTGTCAATTACTATAATGAGTACCTCCTCACTGAAGACAAACCTATAATTTGATAGTAGGAGATACCCTGGTATTGTAAACCATGGTGCTTTTTGCATTTACCTGTGGTAGTGATAACTTTTTCATTACAGCTGCACCATTTATCTGAATATTGTTGCTATAAAATTCCATGTGTATATCTTTGTATAGGCATAATTTTTCAGCCCATTTGTATAAAAACCAAGAACAAGCAAGAATAGCATTTAAAGGCTCAAATGAACCTAATATTAAAGTTCAATCTGTGACAAATAGATGGATGATATTGAATGGGCAAATTGCTGCTAAATTTTATTTTGGGATTTGGAATGAAAAGAAAGTTCATTATATCCCTGAAACAAGAAAAGGAGAGGGAATTCTTTATATAGGTAGAGATAGAGGAACAACTGTATTCCATTACCAGTGCTCATTCACCTAGACTACTTTCTGACAAGTATGCAGAGGGAGTAACTTAGCAGGGAAAACATTCCTACTTGCTTGGGAGAATCAAATGCTGTACCAATTTCTGACTTAAGGAGACCAAGTCGAAAAATAAGGTGCAACAAAAACTGCACTAAAGAAACATTTGAAACAGTAAATTCTGTTTCTTTTACTTCAGTAAGAGTTGCCAATTTATAACTGCATGGAAAATTTAGCTAATTTCTTTTTAAATAATACAAATGCCACTGTCCATTTGAAACATCCTTGAGAAACCTGCCAAAATCAATCTTTATGTGAAACTTGAGATTATTTTTCCCTTTCCTGTGGGGGGTTTGAGTGAGGAAAAATTCCATATTTAAATATTTTCTGCTCCAGAAATAGTAAAAGAAAATACAACCTTCTGTCCTTTTTCCTCTGAAGATCTAATTTATTTTTTGTGCCATGAAAAGTAATGAGTAATAGAATATGCAAGAGTATGAGAATATATTCATTATATTTTTAGTTGCAAACTCAGACACTTCACTCACAATAAAAGAGAAATTTCTGAGACTTTTCCTCTCAAATATCTTGGCTACTAGTAAAACAAACAAACAAAAAGTTTAGGTTAGACACTAAAATGTTAATGGTGAGCACTTTCATGTACTTCTTTGTACTTTATCTGAGTTTCCTGCATTTTCTACCATACATTAGTAGAAGGAGCAAAGGTTATTTTTTAAATGGTGGGTCTGGTATTAGCATATACTCATTTTCATTCCCTACACATGCACCACTTGAACCTTTTAAAATTTACCCTTCTGATTCACGGTTTTGAGAATAGTGAAGTAAGCAGATAAACAGTAAGTATATGTGAAAATCTTTATTCTTTCATGTATTAGTTCTAAAATATTTCTTTAATATCTCTGATGTACACATCACTATATTACCTGCTGTATGAAGATGAAAATAGCAGTCTCTTAACTTAAGGAATATTGTATTTTTTTTACAAATATCTGTAACAGTTATATGTGATGAGGGGTTGTTTTATAAGATCAGTGTATAAAAGTAAACTGTGAATACCAGATGAGAAATTGGAATTTTATCTTGTAAGTAAAGAAGAGAGATTAAAGATTTTTAATGGAGGGATATGATCAAAATGATGCCTGAAGAAGATAAAATTCTTGGCCCTGTTTTTTATGCTGCATTAGTATAGACTGTAGTCTAGCGCAAAAAATCCACTTAAGAGGCTATTGCAATGCGAGGCACTAGAATTACAATGGTACTGTCAGAGTACAAACACTGAGAAAAAGGGACAACTAATTTCAGTGTTCAATACTCCTGTGGGGTGTGACTAGAGTAGGGAAGGAAGATTGTGCTGTTGGCCACAAAAAAGAATGAAACAAAACTATCTCTGAAGTTGTTAACCTTGACTTGGGGAAATATTGTCACTTGATAACAAGAAAATTCAATGCCTTTATAGCTGCATAGGATAGTGGTGAATTTTAGTTTTATCGTGAAAGTTTACAATTAAAGAAAGAAAAAACAAATTCCCTGAATTTTGTCACTTGGCAATGTAGTTTAACAATAAGACCCAGGCTAAGGGATTAGAAGCCTAGGGTCATATTAGGAGCCTAACCCTATCACTAGCCACTTCTCTGTGCCTCCTTTTCTCTGTTATTGTGCTGAGTGTAACCATACTTATCTCACAGGGATATTCACTGAAAGGTGGGGCAAGTGATTAGACCTCCTCAAAAGGAAGTAGACATAAAATCCTAGCTTCATTATGTTCTGTTCAATAATAACCAATACACGGGGAAACAATGCAATAGTTGAAATGTCTGAGAAATAGTGCCTAATGGAAACAGAACAAGACTCTTGTGAAAAGAAAAAAAAAAAAAACCTGGGTTTTGAAGAGGAAAGAGAGAAGAATAAAATCAAAAGGATTCCTTAATGTCTTCTTGGTGATCTCGAGGTCTGAAATAGTTAATGCATGTGCATAAGCACCTTTTTCCCTTTCCATTCCCTACTCATAATTTGGCAAATTATGATTTGACTCATAATGTATTATAGGAGGCATACTAATATATAGAGGTACCTACGAGAGTTATGTGAATGAAAGGGGGGAAATCTAAATACATAATTCTTGAAAATGGAATTCTCTGAGAACTGCTTGAATGTATGTCCCTAACACAATTGAGCCTATCTTGTTCTCTATTGATAATTCTATTTATATTTTTAAATTGGCACAAAGAAGAAACTACATTGTATCTTTAGAATATTATTTAAAATTTACATTAAATTTAAAATAAGCAAAACTGACAATTGTTTTTGTACTAAGACTAAAATGAGGTACTAGAATTGAACCTTTTTCTATATTCTTTTCATTTTAATTTATACACAATAGTTGATTTTTATAAAGTAAAAACAGGCTGATAAAATAATATACCTAATCAAGAGTATGAATGTGCCCAAAGATTTGATCCAAAACATGCGATATTAACTGGTGTTAAAATAAACAAATAAAATCTATTTTAAAATAGATTTCTGGTTTAAAGCTCACATTCTGTCTTGTAATCATCAGATCATTTAACATTTTTACAGTTCACCAAAAATATAGAGCAATCCTAAAAGAAAATGTGATTTTTCAAATAAGAACTGACAAATCAAAGTGATTGAGAAATTCAGGGAGCTATGTTCTTTCTCATCTGCTTGTTTTTCACAGTGCAGTGGAAAGAACTTGAACAACCTAAAACTTCATAATTGATTTATCAGATTGCAACTCAAAAATAAATCCACCATACAGTGAGGAAAACTTAAACTTACTTTAAAAGCCAAAGGGATTGCAGATAATATAATATATTGTTCACTCATATGTGGTATAGAGAGAATTATTTTTGTCTCCTTATCTTTAGTTTTCGGGTAGTCTTCCATTTCAGAGTGAACAAAACTTTTGGACTATAATAATAATTAGTGATTATGAAAAAGGAAGAGATGAGTGGGTGGGCAAATCAAGACAAAGGGGCAATGGTATGGTGAAGAATAAAATTAGACATGCAGTGATAAACTTTATGTAGTATACACATGTTGATTCTCAATAATGCACACATGAAACGTATAGTGAAATGTAACTTCAATAAAAAAGTATTGATTAAAAAATAAATTGACAAAAAAATAATTGAAAGCACTAAAATTGTTATGAAAGTGTAAGGTATTGAAAGGAGGAAAAATGTACTAATCGAGATTTTGAAAATTAATGCATATGAAAAATGAAGCTATTATAGAAGTCACTCAACAACAAAAGGCCCTTTTAGATTGTAGCAGTTTTCTTCTTCTTCTTTTTTTTTTTTTTGACTTAGCGGTAAGCACATTCACAATTTTCCTTAGAACTATACATATAAATACAACACAAATAAACAAAACATGAAGATTGAAAGCAACTTTGGGAGAATATTTTAGTTTGGTCCATTGGGTTGGATCTTAAGAAAAAGTCACTTAGACCATTGTTGCCATTGCTGAGTCACATTTCATAACCTAAACAAAAACACCTCCAGGTTCAAAGGATTCAATTATAAAGACTGAAATGAGGAAGACCTTAAGCAAAATAATCTCTGTAGCAACTACTCACCCCATACACACCAAAAAATACATGATTCTATTTCTCCGAGAAAATGATACACATGCATTTCAAAATAACAGCTTTGCTTTTCTTAGGGACTCAGTTACAATGAGCTCTGATTGCAGAGTTGCCTGTTTGAGCAACTGAGGTAAGCAGCGTCAGGAACTCAGGATGTTAGTCTTACCTCTTTAGTCACGCTATGTTTCCCACATCTCAAAATAACTTTCAGCATTCTGACTCTTCTAATTAACAATATTTCTAAACTCTTTCCTTTTTTCTATCCTCTCACGTAGAAAACCTGCAAAATATTGAACAGTTTTAAAAGTGACCAAAACTTCTAATACTTTAGCAGACTTAAATAGAGTTGGCTTTTTTACGTGCTAGTGGTAACTAAATAAGTAAAATATGATGCCATAAAGAGTATGTTTATTTTATCTGGTAGCACAATCCCTGAGTGCAGAATGTGCTGGCTCCATATACCTGCACCCATAAAGAGGGGCAGAGTGGATTTATTTTAGCGGCACTTAAATTAGGCAAATAGAATGTACTTCAGTTACCCACATAATTTCTCAGGTATCTCTGATATTCAAAATCCAAAGCATGAACAGCAGCAAAGATTTGGGCACTGCTGTGTGTGTGTGTGTGTGTGTGTGTGTGTGTGTGTGTGTGTGTGTGTGTGAATGCTCATGAACAAAGGCATGCAGTAGGGTGTGTTTAAGAAAATAGTTCAGTTTCATCTAGGAGTCAGGCAATCTTTTGGCAATGGCAAGACTACTGGAGCAAGAGACACTCACATCCATACAGTCCAAGAAACTGCTGATTTATCAAGTATTGCAACCAAGGGCTCAGAAAGAGAGCTACTCTGTCTAGCACCTTATTTATCTAAGTGCAGCAGGAGATAGGAGATAGAAATGAGAGATAAAGTATTTCCTTCCGGCAGGGCTGGATAATGAAGTAAAAGTCGATTTTTTTGAGGCTCCTATCCTCCCACTTAAACACTTTTTAATTTCTTACAGTTTTCCTTCCTTTTCCCTAATCTATTTCTCTTGTATCCAGTTGTTGCTTAATTAATTACAATTAAATTATTATCTGATAATGAGGAGTTACTAGATAAGATCCTTTTCAAAGGAAAACAGGAAAGCGAAAACAAAGTCTAAAAACAATGCGGTAATGGGTTGTGCAGTTATTATTTGAGGCCCAGCAAAATTATCCTAAGCTTAAGTGTCTATCAATTCTTATGTAAATCTGCTCCTGTTTAAAACAATGTCTTTCAGCCAGTACAGATTGGTATAACTTTTGGGTAAAAAACAAATTCAATAAATTCTCGTTGGTTTGTGATGAGTTGATCACAGATTGAAAAACTATGCATGACCCCTTTGACTTAGCTGTAGATTACAAAGTAGCACTCATATGATCACCAATTTCTAGACATGAGCCTTGAGGCATCATTTCCACTTAAAGACATCATTCAATACTACTAATTAATCTATATAACTATCTTATCAAAAGGCTCATTTCTTGTTTCATGGATTTTTGACATGGTGCCCAGACAATGCACCCAAATTATTGACTTGGCATCCACGCTTCTGACCAGTGGCTCTACAAAAGCAAATTTGTTTCTATTAATTTCTATTCTCTGGCATTTTGGCCTTCTCTAGCACCATTGGTTAACATATTTTTAATGTCTCCTATTTCTGTAGGGCAAACATAAGGGTAAAATGATATATTAGTCACAAATTTTCCCCATGCTTATCACTACCATTCCAGTTGTTTCCCAGAAATTTTAAGAGATCTGGGGAAATAAATGTTGACATCAAGTTATTTGTCCTTTGCTGTATTTGTCCTTCCTTCCTTCCTTCCTTCCTTCCTTCCTTCCTTCCTTCCTGCCTGCCTGCCTGCCTGCCTGCCTGCCTTCCTTCCTTCCTTCCTTCCTTCCTTCCTTCCTTTCTTCCTTCCTTTCTTCTCTCTCTTCCTCCCTCCTTCCCTCTTCCTTCCCTCCCTCCCTTTCTTCCATCACCTATATATTGACTATTGAAGGAGGCTAAGAGTAGAAAATTTAGAATGGAGGCCTCCTAAGACCAGAAACTAGAGGTGGGGATACAAATGATGAACATAGTTGTTAAGCCAACCATAGAAATGAAACTGGCCCCAACTGCTATAGCAAGTATCAGACTGCTATAGAAAGTGTACGGAGACACAGACCAGAGGTGAGGATGGGAGATTGAGCACCGTTGTGGAGAAGTCCTTAAAAATCAACCTAGTCACACCCTTGAAGTAATTAGTTTAACAAGTAACTAATTGTAGCTAACAATTCCACAAAAGAATGAACCCCTCCTCAAAAGAAGAACAGCACAGTATTCAGTACAATTTCTGCACTGGTAAGATTCAACTCTCCTTCACTGTGCCTACGCAGGTTTTTCATTTCACAAACCTTTTCCTTTTGCAAAGCAGCAGTGGTAGCTCTTCTGCCTGCCTGTGATTATGCAAGTGCCTTTTTTTTTTCTTTCTTCTTTTCCTAATAAACCTGTTCTTTTAAAATATAACCTTCGCCTGCCTGTGTCTTTGCAAACATCTTCATCTCCTGGGTAAACTCGCTATGTGCTGCTGAAAGGGGAACTCTGCTAAACTCTTCTCTGAATCCAACACCTCTCCAAACTGACATCATCTACCATCACCATCATTGTCATTTAACTAGCTTACTAGTTATCCTGACTCCTTTATATATATATATGTGTGTGTGTGTGTGTGTGTGTGTGTAATATTGTGTGGTATATATAATATATAAATATATATATATAATATATATAATATATATTCTAAATTTTAAAAAAGAAGTTTCAAGCTACCTTGTATGATCCTTTTAAAGTCTATGGATAAGTTAGTTCCAGGCGTTTAAAAGGAAAGAATAAGTCACATATAACCTTCTGAGCAGCTACCTGATTAGGTCATTTATTGCCTCCTTTATAACTTGTTTTTTAGCTCTCCACGAGAAATGTAAATATAAAGCAAAGGCACCTGAGATGAAGCCACAAACCCTCGGAAATTTTCTTTATATGAGATAAATTTATTATAAACTAATCCTCACATGAAATCACAGTAAATCAGCAGTGTGTAGACTGGGAGTTAATTCTAAAGGAATAAGGGCAACAAAATTGGGGCAAAACCCAATAAATAAATGACTTAACTGTCATCAAATGGATTATGTATTTAGGTAATATTATTTCATCCAAAAAGAGAAGGACAGTTTGGGCTCCCACTGTCCATATTTAGTCATTCTCTCCTTGAGTGCACAAGGGACAGTCAATCCAAATTACCAGTCTTATAAAGCTCTCTCTCTGTCTCCTGCTTTTTGTTAGCCTATTCATTCCTTATACAAAGCCCAGCCTATAGAAGGAGTGGTTTGAGGGCGCCTGGAGGCATTTCACAACAAAGACTTTGAGTCCTCCGTTTAACTCTTCAACTGATTAATATTCTGTGTAGCCAGAAGCCAGCCTGACTCGGGGCCTTAGCTTAAAGAGCAGATGGATTATGGCCACTGCTCCACAATTGATTCATTATTTAGGCCATTAATTTTCTTCTCACCAAAAACATCTGGCGTCTGATGCTTGGGGATAAACTGATATTAGCTGCAAACAAGTTTAATAACAAGTTCATCATCTATGATTGCAGGTTAAAACCACAGACAAGAGTTCAGAAAGTATACAAGTATTTCAAAAGAAAGGACACTGTATAAGCTGCTTTGTTCAGAAGCATCAGAGAAAAGATATGTTTGTATTGTTAGTTTTCAATAAAATTCCTCTTACTTTTCATAAATGTGTTATTACTAATCATTTTAAATGACACTAATTACTCAAGAACTTTGTAAACTATGAAGTGTGATACTATCTGAGGTTTATTTACAATTATTATTCTTGCCATAAATTATTTTTGGACCAGGTGGTAAGAAGATAAACAAACAACATTGTTATTTTATATTATAGGGTTGCTAATAAGTTGTATATATCTCATTTTTATATCCCATAATATTCCAATTTTAATGATCAGATTCTTTCTAACTTCAGACACTACTAAATCATTAAAATGACTGTTGATAAAATAGCTAGAGTGCCACTACGACTCTATTACCCCTTTCTTTAATTTTTCCTCTCTCTGAAACTAAAACCTCTTCCTTTCTGGTGTCTCAGCAGCTTTTAACGATAAAAAAAATATACTGGGGAAAGTTTCTGCTGTTGGTCATTTGCATTTTATTATAAATATGTTTTCTCCCCAAAACTGGTTTGCAGTTAAAGGCTAGTAGTATTTCACTTGAAATGAAAGGTTCCTGACAAAGGAACTTAAAGTGACAGTAAAGGGGTAAAAATATATTTGCACACATATGAATGTTTGTCATTGGATACTTCCTCCCATTCCCAAAAACACACTTGCATAGGTGGTTGACTATTTTGTCTCTGTGCCTAGCTGTTGGTATTGGCTGTAAGCAGGTGTTTGGCACCAAACTATGAGAAGGTAAATGCCCAGATTGGTTGCCAAAAATAAACAGTTGTGTGGGTGGACTTAGCAAGACATTCACAACAGACATCTGGCTTGGACCATCCCTGTGGGCTACAGTTTCAACATGTTTCCTCCCAATACTCCTCTGTCCCAAGCAATACCTAGTGAAAAGCTTCCCAAAGGAGAGTTTGTTAAGAAGAGCAAACGAACCTACAGCCATCAGACTCAGATTTGTAAATCAGCACACATGCACACTCAAGTTTTAATTCAGCAGAATCTGTGCACCAATGACAAGAGCTTTTTACTCGACTAGTAAAGTCCCAATAGAAATGATTGGTTATTTTAAAAAAAATCTGAATCCCAAGCACATACGAAAGGGTATTTTAATTTAGTTGAAGCCAAATGGACTTTTCCCTCAATTTTCTTTGAACACAGGATCCCTTTACCTGCCTCGCCAACCTATAGTTGCTTCCATTCTCTCTTATACCCTATATTTTTATTTTATATTTTTATTTTTTTCTTTTCAAGGAGAAGATAATCTACCTTGTACAAACTTTTGGAATGCATGGTGCAAGGGAAAGATGAGAACTGCACCTATCCTTCAGGGCTAAAATCCAAAAACAGACACTTAGGGACCTTTTAAAGACAGGGACAGCCAAGGTTATTTCTGAGGAAAAAGTTCAGTCAATTGGTCTTTTAGGCAGTTTGACTAATTCTCCTTCCAGGTCAGGTCTGTCAGCTCACTGGCTACCATTCAGCACCCTATTCCCACCCCCCTAATACCACTTAAGGGATTTCCAGAGTTGATGACTTCTTTTAGAGTTGTGAAGAAAAGTATTTCCCAGATTTAGAGATTTCACAGACCAGTTGAACTTCAAGAAAAGATTTGCCCTATAGAAGTCTTATAAGACTGCTAACTTTTCATTCTGCCAAATAATTACATATTTAATGTTAGCTATTGATACTGCATCTTGATACAAGAAAAATTATTTTGACACCAACAAAATGTAAGATGGGAAAAATCTCAGGAAAAATAACTTAGTGTTATTATTCTCATCAGTGTTAATATTTTTCTCATTTCACTGACATAGATCTTTTGGCATCTAGATGAGGACTAGAATTTGTGAACTACTGATGTAGACATTATTTAGATTCTCAGTGGGCCGATAAATATGGATTGTGGAATCTATATCCAGGATTTTAATAGAAAAGATCTATTGTTTGCCTAAAAATTCTGTAGTGACTTCTGAATTCAGAAGAACTTATCCCATACAATTGTTATTAAGAGGAATGGTTTCACTCATGAATCTTCAAGTACTTTGAGATTTTAGGAGTACCACCTAAAACATGACTATAGTGTGTCCTTATTTAACTTTGTCCATTAAAGATCCACTACTTGATGCCAAAAATAATATTTTCTAAAATTCAAATACCTCTGGAAAATTAATCTTATGCTACATAGTATTATCATTTGCTTATACATTTATAGCAAATGCTTTTCTCCAAAAAATAATTTTGCCGAAGACAATGAAAGAATGAGATTTCCAGTGGTCTAAGGACAAAATTGATGGCTGAAAGGATAACTTTGGAACATGGATAGAGAGGGGCAGAGCTCTGATTTGGATATCCTTAAAGTTTGAGTGTTCTAAGCACCTAAAAGAAAAAGTTCAGTTAAAAGAAATGGGAACGGTTTAATGTAATCTGTCTAGAAAATTACAACTAAATCTCAAATTCCCCCATTTTTCAGAGTTTTCTACTCATTTTATCCAATCTATCCATACTCATATCCTGAATATTATGGGATGTGTCATGTTAATGATTAGTATTCTTTATGATAAAATAATGTTTTTCTACCTACAACATAAAGGGGTATGCACATCTAATCATACACCTTCTTAATGAACCTACTTGGGGATCAGCCTGCCACTGAGTATGATGGTCTTAAACACCTCCGTGTTCATTTTAATAGTGATTCACACCAAATTCTCAAGTAGTTCTCAGATTTAGTTCTCATCTTTACAGAGATTCACACCAAACGCTTTATAACTGTGGAAGAGAAAGATCACTTTTCTGATGAATTCAAGCTTCTTTATCTGCTGAATCCTGTAGTGAAAACAAATAAGTCTTTAACCAAGTTGAGCAAAGGCAATCTGCCTTATATACTGCTTTAAATTTTTGTCATCTGATCATGCATACACTACTCTGAAAAATGACTTCACCACGGTGAGAAACCTACCTTTGGTTTTCTCAAATGTCACTTTTTTTGTCCTTGACAGAAGTTTAAAAACTTGAGGTTTGCCATGACCTTTTGGTTCCCCTGAAATGGATTTAAGTATATTAAATTGCACTATGACTCTTGGCCACGTGCATGAAACCCTACTGGGTTTTAGGATTCTCTTAGTACCTTACTAATTTAATTCTAATTTTTGCCTCTATATCGCTGACATTAAATATATAAACATTATATATGATGAAAATGAAGTTTACATTTATAATGGTCTGATATAATTCCCTAGGCAGTTGGGAACTGTGTGCCACAGTAGTCATATTCACTAAGTATAAAATGAAACATTATTTATCATGTAATTCCTTCATATGCTCCAGATTTTACTCAACTCTCTGGGGTGGGAGGGTAGAAAAATGTCTCTTCTGGCTGAAGTTGACTCTCCTAAGAATGTGGACAATTAGAACAACGGAGTGATTTTTTTTCAAGCATGGTCTGTTCTCCACATAAGCTTTACCTTCATTGTCCATGAATGACTATGGATAAGTTATCAATTTTAATTCCCAAACTCAAATACAACCTCATTTCCAAAAAAAAACATCTTTTTTTGGGGTCCAAATGTATTAGAACATTTAACTTGTTAGTCAAATTATCTCTAACTCTCAGTGAATGCAACTGTAAATGGATATAATTATATTTAGTTTACTGGGTTTTCTTTGAATAAAATTAGATCATCCATATAAATTGGTTAGCTTAATACTCAGCTGTTAATTTTTTCTTTTCATTGAGTATGCCTGCCTCATAACAACTAGTTTAGGACATTCCAAAGAATCCAAGTAGTATAACCCTGAAGTAAACAGGAGACAAAAAAATTGAGGAAATTTAAAAGAGAATTTAGTGAGCACTGCTCTCAGTTAGGCTCTACTAACTGCCTGAGTTTCTGAGAACAAAGTCAGGATAATAGAGTTTGTTTAGGCTTAAGAGGGCTTTCTTCAAGCATTTGAGTTAGCCAAGTAATTGAATCTTATTAAAATGCAATTTGGATTTATACTCTAGTAGCAATGTTGTTATGTCTATGTAAGCTTTTATTTTCCTAAACTGCAAAGCAACTCTCCAGAATTTAGTATTGTCTCTTTTCGGCAAGAATGATTTACTCTCCTGTTTCTCAACACGCTTCTTCATGCTTTCATACAGATATAACACCAATACCACTGTATTAGTTTGCTAGCACTCCCATAACAAAACACCATAGACTGTGACTTAAACAAAATAAATGTATCTTCTTAACTTCTGGTAGCTCTAAGTCCAAGATCAAGGTGTCAACAGGTTTAATTTCTTTTGAAGCTTCTCTCCTATGATTGCATCAGCTTCTCTCTTTGCCTTCACATGGTGTGTTATGTGTCGCCATCCTTTCTATCCAAATTTCCTCTGCTTATCAAAAATGCAGTCAAATTAGATTAGGGCCCATTTTAGCTTCATTTTAACTTAATCATTTTTTTTCAGATTTTAATTTATCCCTGTATTTCTAAAGATAATGTACTGACTAACCCTTAGCATTTCATTTAGATCCATCCATACAGCAATTCCTTTAAATAAACATTGGTGAGAATATCAATGTGCCGGGCACAGTGCCGGCATGGGGAGATAGAAATGGGGAGCAGCACTAATATTTTTTAAGTTGCTTCTATATTTCTAGCACTTAAAATAATTAATCTCCACAGTGATGAGACATGTTTTTACTTCACTGTGCAGATGAGCCAATTGATTCAGAACAGCAATTTTGCACAAGGTCAGAGAGCTAGTAGTTTGATCAACTGCCATTAAGTATTACATTAATTCCAAGTGGTTAATCTATATTTGTACAAGTAGAAGTTCATACCCTCCAAGTAATAGTCTGAGACACAAAACCAAGAGGCACAAAACCAAATAATTAAAATTCAGGGAGACAAATAGCAAGATATCCTTGAAATCCTGAACACTCTAACTGGGGTAGTAGAAGCACTGGGAGATCTTCCAGGGAGAGGGCATTTAAGCTGGGTTCTACGAGGTAGTCAAGAGCTCAACAGATGTGACCTCTGTTCTGGGAAAATCCCTACATGGGAGGACCCCCATCAAGTTTCCTTTTGGGGTTTCTTATTTTAATTTATGATGCTATGATGGGATGGGGCCTTTTAGGGGTAGATGTTATTCTCATCCAGCTGGGCTGTGTCCCCAGGAAGTAAAGATTTTCTGATAAAATGCTGTGATCATGAGCTTGCAGAGAAGACCAGCCAGGAGATAAGGGCAGAGGGGTTGCAGAAGGAGCTTCCTGTCAAGGGCTGAGTGGACAGTACAGATACAATCTGCAGCTGAGACCCGGGCTAACTTAATCACTTCTTTAAAGGCCCTATCTCCAAATGCAGTCACATTCTCAGTTGTTGGAGGTTAAGGTTTTAATATATGTATTACTGTAGAACACAATTTAGCATATTATAACCACCAAAAGTATATTCATTGGTTTATGATTCCTATTACTTTACATCACGTAGAAGAAAAGAGCATAGTTTCTAAGCAAGGGGGCGGTTATTTTCTTGGCCAAAAATATGTTACTGTCTCCAAACACAATGCTGGCTCCTTACTGCATAGGAATGACTATTGGCCTGAAAAATTAAAACCAGAATAAATAACCTATATTAGATTTATTTTAGGTGCCATTGACTGAATCATCCTTTTAAAATTCAATTTATTTTGTTTTGTTTTAAAGACTTTATTTTTAGAGTATGTTTGATTTCACAGAAAATATGAGTGAAATGTACAGTTTCCATAAATCTTCCCATAGCCCCCCTCTTACATAGCCTTAATCACACATCAGAATGGTACATTTGTTACAATCAAGCAACTTACATGGACATATCATTTTCACCCCAAATCTTAGTTTACCTTAGAGTTCACTTACAGTGTTTTATACTTTATGGTTTCAAAAAATGCATGTTATATATTCATAATTACATGCAGAATAGTTTTATTGCCCTAAAATCCTCAGTGCTCTTCCTATTCATCTTCCCTCTCCCTATCCAGTGACAGCCACTGAACTTATACCGTCACAATAATTTTGCCTCCTCCAGAATGTTTTATATTTGGAATCATACAGTAAGTACCCTTTTCAGATTAGCTTCTTTAACTTACAGATATACATTTAAGGTTCTGCCATATCTTTTCCTGGTTTGAGCACTCATTTTCTCTTAGTATTGAATAATACTCCATTGTCAAAATGTACCACAGTTTATTCATTCACCTACTAAAGGACATATTGTTTTTTTCCCCTAAATTTTGAAAATTATGAATATTCTACTATAGAATTCCTTGTGGAGATATTTGTGTAGGAATAATTTTTCAGCTCATTTGGGTTAAAACCCAAGAAGTATAATAGTTAGAATGTATGGTAAGGGTATGTCTAGTTTGTAAAAATCTGTGAAATAGTCATATCTGTTATAGTGTATATTATATTTCTTTTGTAAAGAAATATTGGAACATAAATACAACCTACAAAATTATAAACACCATGTTCAGAACGCATTCGTAATATATGAGTCTATAATCTAAAGTCTAAATGAGTTTATTGTCTAAAATTTGGATAAATCTGTATAATTTGTGCAAAAAAAAACAACAGAGATAGCCTTGTTAATAAAAAGAGACCATGATTATTTTTGGTATGGGGCCTCCCTGGTAGTGCAACGGGTTAAGTCCGCAGCACTATGAAGCTATCCAGAGCCACTGCAACATGAGTTCGATCCCCCGCCAAAGAGCTTCCCACATGGCGCAGCAGACCTCTTCTGCTTAGCATACTGTTCCCCTCAATAGTGTATTTCAGTCGATCTGCCTGTTCTGCTCCCATCTCTGTTTCTGGTGAATCCTTTCACCCCCCCACACCTCTAGCTTACACCCCAGCTTGTATGCATAAATAAATAAATCTTTAAAAAAATAATTTTGGGTACGATGAGTTGACACAATTATGTATGTTAAGATATTTTTAAAGTTCATCTTAAAGTTACATTGAAGTAATTTATGCATATAAGCAACTTTATTCATGTTAGTTTTTAAATTTTCATCTCTTTTGAACCTCGCAGTTTTTGATAGCTAAAGAAACTGATAGAGAAGTTGTCATTTTTTAAGGAAACACTCCTGTTTTGAGACCAAACTGGTGTTACAATCCAAATCCCTTGACAAAGCAACCCTTATCAGCTTTCACTGCTCACTGATGATTTCACTATTATGAGAAAACTTGATTCCCAAGAACTATAAGTCTTAGCAGATGTTCTCATTCTAAATTCATGGAACATAAAAAAGAAAAGGTATGTTTTTCCCACGGACACATAGCACCCAAAGAAACTCAAAACTATTTCTGCAGCTAAAAGAACTCAAATGTACTTCTGGAACCCACCATTCTTTTAGAGGAAAAATGAGTTTACACAAAACACAGAGAAGCAATGACATGTTACTTTCATTTGACATGAAACCTTAATTCATTATTTGCTTGGTTTCCTTATCAAAGATATAGAAATTCTTGTTATATAATTGAAGCACTAAGAAAAGTATTAGTTTTTAATCCAGCAAATGAAAGGTTTCATTAAGCCTTTGGGTTGATGTCTTTCATTAAAACTTCAGGCCCTTCATTAAAAGAGCCTTATTAGAATCATTAATGTGTGGATTGATTTCCCCAAAAGAAAGCATCTAAAACAAGTTGAAATAGACAATGGGGAAAATGATGACAGTTTTCACTATAGCAATAAAATTGTCTTCAAGATTGTTCTGATAGAATGATAAAGATGATTAGACTATCACCTATGTGAAGGATGTGCTATCAGACATTTAAAATTAATTGAAAATGAAACATATAAATGCCTCCTTTTAGTGCATATCAGCAAGGGGCATAAATATTGTTGCCAATCTCAATGTTTTATTCTTTAAATCATGATTTTGAGAATGCACTCATGTGATTGAGCATGTGCACGAGTGCTTGCACACACATGTTCATGATATAACTAAGGTATATTGATTAAATAGCCAGTACATTCATACACCTAGAATGGAGACAGAATGACAATATTTGGAACTCATTAATTTATACTTTTTGAAAATTTGAATCTGAAAATAAGTAGATAAATAAAATTTCCTAGTAGAAGTTACAAATAAGAGGTTATTTTACTGTGAATAGGGTGTTTTGTACAATTTCTATTTATGTAATAAAACACTCTATCATAAGGATGATATAGTTTTTTTGTTTCTTGGCCAAAATTCTGGTAAAATATTTCAACATGTTCTTAGAGAACAGCTTCAGAAAAATAACTAATTATTTTGTTTTTCTCAAAGTGATCAAATAAATATGTTTTAGAAGAGACAGAGATGAACGTGCAGTCAATTTCTCTTAAAGACCTGGATTAGAGATTTTCTCCAGATGAAATGCTTATATATGTGGTGTGTGTGTGTGTGTGTGTGTGTGTGTGTGTGTGTGTGTGTGTATGGAGAGAGAAACTAGACTTTTTAAAATTTATCAGTTGTTTACATGTTTCACTTACCTCCCACAATGAGCCTGCACTTATGTTTGTGCAGCATTCTTTCTATGGATTCTGTGGGATCACTCTAAGATCACAGCGATGTTAAAGAAGAAATTGTATTAGGAGGCAGTTGTTTTTACCTCACTTTGAGATTACATAACCAGTGATATTTGGCAAGTTGCTTTGATTCTGAGTTTCCTCTCATTTATATATTGGTGATAACAATACTTAACCTGCAGAGCTATTGTTAGGGTATAAAATCAGATGCAAACACTTAAGTGTGTACAGATGAAAGGCCTCAATTTTTATAAAAACTGGTTCATTTTTATTTAAAAAAGCAAGTGTAAATTAAAGGGGGCAGTGTTTGATCATTCTGGCTAAATAGCAAAGTTCATATCCATATGACAAAGTTTCTCACCCTCATCTGAACTTGCTTCTCAATTAAGTAAGAATTTTACCAAAGCAATTTACTTCAGACTTATAACAGGCTCAAAATATTTTGCAAGTCTAGACAAAGTCTGTCTTTCCCACAAGATTGACTTGAGGATTCATGTAATCACATCTTCTCTTAACCATCTCTATTTCTTCCTCTTTCACCAGTCTTTGAGTCTAAATATTTCTCTAGAGCACTCAAGCACTTACAAATTTTTACAGAGAAATACACATCAATGGAGATAAATTAAAAAATCAAAGGCAAAATGTATGATATTTTTCTTTTTTCCTACCATGCTTAATTGATATTGCCCTTAACAACCATCCCATTTACAACTGAAACAAAAAAAAATCAAATACTTGGTAATAAACCTAACAAATTAACAAAGGAGGTGAGTGACCTATACAAAGAAAATTGTAACACATTGTTAGAAAAATTAGAAGATGACACAAAGAAATTGAAAGACATCCCCTGCTCCTGGATTGGAAGTATTAACATTATTAAAATGTCCATCATACCAAAAGCAATTTAGAGATTCAATGCAATCCCAATGAAAATCTCAATGACATTCTTCAAATAAATAGAATAAATATTTATGAAATTCTTATGGAGCCACAAAAAACCTCAAATACCAAAAAATCTCCCGACTAAAAAAAAAGGAGAATGAAGAGATCACACTCCCAGGTTTCAAACTATACTACAAAGCCATAACAATTAAAACTGCATGGTACTGGAGCAAAAACAGACACAGAGACCAATGGAATCGAATAGAAAGCCCAGAAATAAACCCACATATTTATGGACAACTGATATTTGACAAAGGAACAAATAATATGCAATGGAACGAGGACAGTTTGTTCAATAAATGGTGCTGAGAAACCTGGACTGCTACACTCAAAAGAATGAAGTTAGACTACTACCTCACATCATGCACAAAAATCAACTCAAAATGGATAAAAGAATTGAACATAAGTCCTGAAACCATAAAATATATAGAAGAAAATATAGGCAAAACACTACATAACATATATCTCAGTAACATCTTTAAAGACTCATTCCCCCAAAGGAAAGAAAGTGAAGGAAAAGATAAACAGCTGGGATTACATCAAACTAAAAAGCTTCTGTACAGCAAAATAGACATTAACCAAAACAGACACCTTACTGATTGGGAGAAAATTTTTGCACTTATCCAGCTGATAAGGGACTGATCACAAAGATCTATAAAGAGCTCACATGACTCAACAACAAAAAAAGTAAACAATCCAGTCAAAATATGGACGGAAGAGCTAAACAAACACTTCTCCAAAGAGAAATTGCAAATGGCCAACAGGTATATGAAAAATATTCAACATCACTTATAATCAGGGAAATGCAAATCAAAACCACAATGAGATATCACCTTACACCAGTGAGGATGGTACATATTAAAAATATTAGAAACAAGCGGGCCTCCCCGGTGGCGCAGCGGTTAAGCGCTGCGCTGTGGAGCTGTTGGCAGCGGTGACGCGAGTTCGACGCCCGCCAGGGGAGAATCCCACATGGTGCAGCAGACCTCTCCTGCCTTGCCCGCTGCTCCCCTCAGCAGTGTAGTTCTGATCTGCCTGTTCTGCTCCCCGCTCTGTCTCTGGTGAACCCTCTCGCCGCCCCACACCTCTGGCCTGTACCCCAGCTTGTATGTATAAATAAAATAAATCTTTAAAAAAAATTTTAAAAATATTAGCAACAACAAATGTTGGTGAGGCTGTGGAGAAAAAGGAACTCTCCTACACTGCTGGTGGGAATGCAAACTGATCCAACCACTATGGAAAGCTGTGTGGAGGTTCCTCAAACTACTAAAATTGTAGATACCATATGACCCAGCAATCCCACTCCTAAGAATCTACCCAAAGAACACAAAAGCATTAATTCAAAAGGGATACCTTCACCTCTGTGTTTATTGCAGCACTATTTTAAAAATTTGTTATATATATATGTTTATTTTATGTCATTGTTCATTTTTGTACAGTGTATATTTTCTTCCGTCAAGTGCAGTTCCCATTAAATTCCCACCATCAATTCACCCATGAACCATCACCATAGTTCCTTGTGCTCTTCCCTCCCTTATTTTTATCTCTCTGCCTCCCTCTCCCTTGCAGAATGTCTCTGATTTAGAGTTACCTGCTAATTTTGGTGTTTATTTATTTATTATTATTGTTATTATTTTTCTTTCCTGTTCCCTTATTTGCTTCCCCTATATTCCTCCTATAAGTGAAACCATCCAATATTTTTCTTTGTCCTTCTGCCTTATTTCTTTGAGCATGATCCCTTCCAGCTCCATCCATGTTGCTGCCAATAACATGAGTTTATCTTTTTTGATTGCTGAGTAGTATTCCCCTGTGTATATACACCACATCTTTATATATATATGTATTATTTATACCTTCTACATCATTGTGTATTCCCTGTAAAATTGCCACCACCAGTTCATCCATGAACCATGACCATAGTCCCTTCTGCTATTCTGTCCCGTTTTGATCCCTTTCATCCCCCTCGCTCACAGAATATCTCTTATTTATGGTTGCCTACTAGTATTATTTATTATTATCACTTTTTTTTCTTTTTTCCTGATCCTTCATTTGGTTGCCCTATATTCTTCCATATCTTCCCTATTATAAAAAGTGCTGCAATAAAAATAGGGGTGCAGGTATCTTTTTGAATTAATGTTTTTGTATCCTTTGGTTAGATTTCTAGGAGTGGAATTGATGGGTCATATGGTATCTCCAATTTTAGTATCTTACCTATTGTAGATCAGAAATGGAAACAATCCAAATGGCCAAAAATAGATGACTGGATCAAGAAGATGTGGCCTGTGTACTAATGGAATACTATTCAGCAGTCAAAAAAGATAAACTCATGCCATTCGCAGCAACATGGATGGAGCTGGAAGGGATCATGCTCAATGAAATAAGGCAGAAGGAAAAAGAAAAATATCGGATGGTTTCACTTATAAGAGGAATATAGGACAACCAAATGAGGGATCAGTTAAAAAGAAAATAATAACAACAATAATAATGAATAAAACCCCAAAATTAACAGGCAACTATAAATCAGATATATTGTGCAGGGGAAAGGCAAGGGGAGTGGTCCAAATAAGGAAGGGAAGAACACAAGGGGCTATGGTGATCATGCACGGGTGAATTGGTGGTGGGAATTTTACAGGGACTACACTTGAGAGGAGAAGTCAAACATTGTATATTATACATCAGTGTTCAATTTTATACAATGTACAAAAATGAAAAGAGACTAGCAGTGAAGTCTAAATATCCTTAAATCTGCTACCTGAGATTCCAGCCCATCCATAGGTAAAGCACTTTTCTTCATCCATGTAATCTGGTGCACATTTTTTCTCTTTTTTCTGCAATTTCAATTTCTGAAGGCAGGTTAAAAGAAATATTAAGTTCAGAAACCATAAAGAATCTTTAAATAGAATAGAATCTTTCTAAATAGTAGAAAGGAAAAGTTGAAATTAAGTACCACTCTTCTAAAATATGAGCACATTCCTTTGCCTTCTAGCTGTGGACAAGCTCACATTAAATAGGGCTATGGAGAAAGCATTAAACTTTAGAAGGGGAGGTCAGTGGTCTCTCTCTCTTAGAAGGCTACTGCAAATGCTCCTAAAGATCAAATATCAAGGTTTAAAATTGTCATTTCACTAAGGGCACCTTGAACTATATTATTTTTCCTTCAATAATAATAACCAGCCTCTTTTTTCCTAGATGTCATTGTTGTGGAAAATTGTGTGTAAAATAGAAAGCTTTAGCAAAGATTCCATTAAATTAAAGAGCAATAAAGAAGTGCAACCAACTGACACATCAGAGTCATGAAATGTGTCGTATTTCCACACTTTTCTCTTGTGTTCTTGTTCCACTAGTACAGTGCTTTAGGTATAAACTAATTGATCATCAGAGAGTTGTTAACCATAATCATAAAATGAAACAATCTTGCTAATGTAGTCTGGAAGCCTTGTTAGTTTGCACACCAGACTTGTAGTTATGAATGAGCTCCAAATTCAATTCAGCTCCAAATACTTGAAAGGCTGCTGCTAACATGTAAAGGCGTGAAACAGCGCAGCACTGTACCCTACTGATTTGACTAACTCTGGTTTTATTCCTGTGTTTTATTTATTTATTGGAACCTTATTCTTCGCCCTTAGGGTGGAAATAAAATGCTAACACTCCCTGGATCCCAAGCAGCATGCACTTTTGAATAGTTCATTCATGGGGAACCATTTGTTTGAGGAGGCTTTTGTCTGATTATTGGTCCTGGCTGTTAGGGCTCAGGCAGAGATGTGATGAGCCTTGCAGGAAAAATTAAAGAAGATGTAAACAGTAAATGCAGACATTTTGCAACATAGCTAAAAATAAATTGCACTACAGGCAATTATGCAAGTTTTACTGGGTACATTAAAAAGACATTAAATGCACAGCTGTTTTAAGTGTCTTTTAAGCTGATAAATTAACTGTCTAATAAATTGTAAGATTTGTCAGCTAATAATGCTATTTTATCTGCTTTAACATATGCCTTCCTAGTTCATGAAGCATTATTGTAAGTGCCAAAAGGAGATAATGTGCATTTTACAGTGTTATGTCTTAAGTGGAATGGATCATTGGCCATGAAGAAGTGTGTTAATAAATCTCCTAGGCTTTGTTAATTGCACTCAATGAAGTGTCACTGTTAAAACACAAAAGATGTGATAGAGAAAGCTGAACATAATGTCTTTCAGTTTTACAATTAACAGTTCACTAGACAAATCGACCAAAAAGACCATAATTTGTTGAAGCCTTATTAACTTACATTTTCCTAGTCAAGGTCATAATTGTGGATGGCTTAAAGCTATCTTTTAATGTTCATAGCAAAGAGTAACCTTGCTGGAGAAAAGGAATGTTTTTTTCTCTGAGTGGCATGAGATGCCTACCAGGTTCAAGAGAAATAAAGAAGCACTGAATCAAACAACAGTCTTTCAGACTCATTCACCATCAAGCTCATGTGTTTGTCCTTGACTTGAGAAAAATTCTATTTTTGAATTGCTTGTCTCAAGATGGTAAGTAAGGAAGGGTTGTGCACACACTATGAAGCTACAATGTACTACTTTACAGACTATTAAGTATAACCACATAGCCTTAAAAAAAGTAATAGTGGTAAAATTTAAACGTTTTTTTTTTGTGAAATTTATGTATTCTTTCGTTTTATGTATTTTTGTATTTTTTATGAGTTATGGTTAACTTACAAAACTGTTTCTGATTTAGAGGTATATAGGCTCACACATCTTCTGATGTATGTCACCACATCACACCCACCACCAAGGCACCTATAATCTTCCACCATTGTCCATTGGGCCTCCTCCTCTTTTGGCTTCCTATCTCCTACCTTCCTCCTCTGCGGTCAGTTTTCTAGGATTTGTTTTGGTTTACTCTTTCCTTTCAAATTCAAACAAGGACCAATATACCTAAAGTGAAAAGTAAATATGAAAATTTCTTTCCTATAGGTTTTGAGAAATTTACAATGAGAATCATGTTGTTTACATGTTAGAACGTTAAGTGTTTTCCCTTTACTATTGGGAATTTACCATTGATCAATTTGAACTACCCTGTGAGTTTGCAATTCTAGCTTTGCAAAAGCAGGAGTTGCTCCTTTAATAATGTTGCAGCTTTTAACAATGACTTTCGGGCCTCCCTGGCGGCACAATGGGTTAAGTCTCAGCATTATGAAGCTATCTGCAGCCACTGCATCAGGAGTTTGATCCCTGACCAGGGAGCTTCCCAATAGCGCAGCAGACCTCTCTTGCCTCAATCGCTGTACCCCTCAGCACTGTTCTTCAGTAGATCTGCCTGTTCTGAGTGAATCCTCTCACCCCCTCCCCACACCTCTGGCCTACACCCCAGCTCTTGTATGCATCAATAAATAAATATTTTTTTAAAAAGGCTTTTAAAAAAAAGGCTATTTTAAAAATACAATGACTTTCAAAAATCATGTGTAAATTAAGAGGTTTTTTTTTTTTTAATGAAACTGCATGCTACCCTTAAAACTAGATGGAACTTCATGTTTTGGACCAAATTGTATACATTTAATGGTTATTTTGGTATAAGACTCACCAAAATATTTATCAATTGAAAATAAAATTTGAGATAATTCCAGATATCTTGCATTAAAGATGCTGCTCAATTACTGATTAGTTGAGTGATACACTGACACTCTTCTATAATTGAAATAAGAACATTCTCCCCAAAAGATCATTGTCAGTATCACAGAAGAAATTTTATGTTCAACTACTTGAAGACAAATTAGTATTGGTTATTCTTAACTGTGGCTTAAAATGTCAATTATATTCAGAACATTTTCACATTCAGTATCTCAATTCTTACAACAACCTTTTGAAAATGCATAACAAGTATTCCTAAACATAAACTATTTTCTGATGGCCTGCAGAGTGCAGGGTGCTATCCTAAAGGCCATGATTCTATAAAGAAGTATGATAGTTTCTCTCTCTTATAGGTTATCATCTGGTTAAGCAATCATTTTGGTATTATAGAATACAACTCAGAAAAGTAAAGTTAGCGTTCCAAGACTACACAGTAAGTTTAGGGGAAAAAATACCAAGTTTTCAGATATATATTTTTGCTCCAAACCCCCTTACATGAAAGAAAGTTTCCAGTGAGTCCAATGTCATTCACATGCTCCACAGTTTTACTTAGACCACACAGAAAATGAAAATGAAATTGGGTCAAATGTTAGAAACCATTGTGAAAATTCTAAATGCCATGTTGATGTTCAGGCTAGGTAGAATGAAGAACTAGAGTGAAAGATTTCTTTTGTGCTGAATGCAGTAAACTATTTGAGTAGGCTGCCTCAGATAGCTTCATTTCTGGCCGGACCACCCCAAAGGAATAGGAAGTCCTAATTATCCTCACTACCAATCCCCTTTTTGATTGAGTATGAATGGGATGATTTGATCTTAAGTGGAGATTATATACTGGACTATGCTTGCCAGTCTTCAAAAGAACATAAAAGAAACTTTAAAGAATATAAATCATCATTAAGGGAAAATAGATTGGTTGAGGGTATTCTTTTCTTAAACTCAAAAACATTTTAATCACTTTTCTCTTTGAACTGTTGCTTCTACTTGAGATTAGAAACAGCAAGAAAAGAAATAACATCAGCTCTATAATGATGTGTTGATATACATATGTAGAAAAGAAAAAATATCAAAAGTTAGCCAATTTGCATGGCATTTCTAGGTTCACAACTTATTTGCACACAATTGAGAAAATAAGTAGCTTAATTTCTGAATACACCAAAGTTAAAAAAAAACTCCACCATATTGATCTCAAGCTAAGAATTCTTTAAAAGTAATTAGAAAGAAAGAAATCAACAATTCAATAATTTAAGAAAGCTAGAAGAGGATAGAGAGGGATAGAAAGAAAAATGAGAGAGGGAAGGAAAGGAGGAAGCTTTAAATTTAAACATATATGAAAAATGTAATTAAAAGATTCATAATCCACATCCAACTGAAAATAACCACTAATTATACATATACAGACACACACACACACACACACACACACACACACACACACCCCACACAAAAATCAAGCACCTGCATAAAATATGTGAGGCATACCTTAGCCACAATACACATGGAAAAACAATTCAAAGGTACTTATCAACAGCAAGCACAATTTGAGAATGAAGAATGATATGTCTGGTTTCTAAGATCCTAAGATGATTTTTATACATAAGAAAACACCTGAGATGGTATAGGGATGTGAAATTATGTGAGAGGAGGAAGAATAAATAGAACATATTGAGAAGACTGTCTTTAACTTCTGTCTCAAATAACTGAAGAACTGACAGGAAATAACAATAAAATTTATACTACTATACAGCTCAAATTTAAGAGAAAATTTTCCAGTTTTCATGAGAACAAAGATGGAATTGATTACCTGGGAAATAAGTGGGTTCTTTGTCAATGAAAGTGATCCAGAAATGATATTGCACATTCACTCATTATAAACATTGTAGAGGAATTCACAATTTAAAAGAAGGCAATTTGGATTGCTAGAACAAAAATACCATAGAATGGGTGGCTTAAACAAACAAAAAAATATTTCTTACAGCTTTGGAAGCTACAAAGCACAAGATTAAAGTACCAGCCATTCAATGTTCCATAAAGGCCAGCTTTCTGGTACATAGATGGTGCCTTCTCACTGTGTCTTCACATGGCAGAAGTGTCTCTTTTACAAGGATACTAATCACATTCTTAATAACCTATTTCCTAATTACCTCCCAAATGCCCCACTTCTAAATACCATCACATTGGGATTTGATTTCAACCTAAGGACTAGGGAGGAGTGGGGCAAACATACATTCTAGAACAGGTCTCAAAGGTTCCCTTCTTATTGAGTCTATACACAAGGCTCTCAGACATTCAAAGACCTAGAATCTTTTGTGTGACCCTGGTCAAAATTATGAAGGAAGTCCAGAAACAGCTTCAAAATATCTAGGGGAAGTTTGTGGACTCTTCTTCATAAAAGCAATCTATTAAGTGGGCATAAATTAGCCTTTCTGGGATGATAATAATACCCATGGGTATTGTAATAATCAACACACATTCTCATATCAGTTTTTCAAAACTGTGAGTTATGGGGGGTTAGAATATTTCTTCTAATTTTGCAAATGAGAAATCTGAAATTCAGAGTTCTTTTATAACAATTTATATTGCTTTTCCCAAATTAGGGATAGAACCAAGAAAAAATAAATTCACACATCCTAACGTCATTGTTCATTTTTTTAAAAAATTACCAATGAACATTTATGGAGTGCTTGCTATAT
This sequence comes from Scalopus aquaticus, assembly GCA_004024925.1. Taxonomy (NCBI): domain Eukaryota; kingdom Metazoa; phylum Chordata; class Mammalia; order Eulipotyphla; family Talpidae; genus Scalopus; species Scalopus aquaticus. Next base: position 5,766 of record PVIJ01010855.1, on the reverse strand, counting down.
AACTAACCCTGTACTAAGAAATATATATATATTGAATATATATATATATATTTGAATGCTATGGAAAATGCCATAAGTAGGTATTATCATGACAATATTGCAGATGTGGAAACTGAGGCTCATAGAGATTAGTGACTTGATTTAGCCTATGTAATTAGTAAATGGTAGAACTAGAATTTTAGGTCAGATTTATTTGACTACTAAGTCCATAATATTTTCACTTCAAAGCCACCATCTGTACATCACACAGGTCCTGGATAAAGAGTTGTTTACTTTTAAGCTCTGCATTTCCAATTTGACCTTCTTTTTTCAGTCATTTCTTAAATTCACAAACAGCATTCATCTCTTAGTTCAGAAGTTCAGATATCTAAGCACAAAAATATAGTTTTTTAAAAAAACATTTAAAATAGTTAATATATAAGCAAAATGTGTAATTACATATATTACTTAATATATAATGTACATGATAAAAGTGAATAGAGTGAAAAGTAAGTTTCTCTTTTATTAACTATCCCTCATGCCAAAGTTTCCTAGCAATCCCACCCCACACATTTACTGTCTATTTCAAAAACTAACCATTACTAACAATTTTTAGTGTATCTATCCAGGGATATTTTATTATTTTATTCATGTGATTATATGACAATGTATGTGCATATAAACATGTGTATATATGTGTATGAGTATAAATTTAAATATAAATATGTGACTATATACGATGTATATGAAAATATCTGTGACAAAATTTATATTTCCTAGAATTGAATTGTTAAGACTCCTGTTACATTGTTGGATATGATAAATTGTCTTCCAAAGAAGTTATATCAATTTAAGTCCTATCAACAATTTGTCAGTTCCTATTTCCCCAAACCTTATACAATATAGTATATAATCAAGCATTTTCAATAATATTAAATAAAATTATAGATAAAAATGACACTTCATCATTATGATTTGCATATATTTTGTGTTACTGATGTCGTGCCTTATTTCATTTGTTTAAAGTCATTTGGATTTTTCTACATACTGTTTATATTATGTGTGTACGTGTTCTGCCTGTTTTTTTTTTTATAGGGTATTGACCTCTTTCATTGCTTTTAGAATTTTTGGCATAGTAAGTAAATAGTGCATTGTCAGAGGTCTACTTTACATTCTATTTTTGTCTTCAGGTGCATTTTTCAATGTATATAAATCAAAATATTATAAAGTCATGCTTATCTAATTTTAAATGGATTTTGTGTTTTATATATTTCTTTAAAAGGCCTCAACCAATCCAGGATTATTTAAATAAATTTCCTATGTTTTCTTCTAGATTTTTGGTAATAATGACCTTTAAAAAGTCAGGTTTGTGAACAAACTATTACCAATCCACATACTCTGATCTTAGAGATAAATAATCTGATGTTTTAAATTTTTTGAAAGCGATTAAAAATTTTAGAAATTCATGCATAATAGATCAATATTAATTTTGTCACTTACTAGGAAAGACTTAGCCAAAATCTCTGAAACACGATACAGTAAACTTGGTCAGAATCATGAACCTAGATAAATGTGCAAACAAGAAAATATGTCTTAAACTAGAGAGTAAAGAAAACCGTGTAGGAGCCCCCTTGGTGGCGCAGCAGTTGAGCGCTGCACTGTGGAGCTGTGGGCGGCGCGTGATGCGAGTTCGATGCCCAGCCAGGGAGAGTCCCACATGGTGTGGCGGATCTCTCCTGCCTCGCCCGCTGCTCGCCTCAGCAGTGTATTTCTGGTCTGCCTGTTCTGCTCCCCACTCTGTCTCTGATGAACCCTCTCGCCGCCCCACGTCTCTGGCCTGTGCCCCAGCTTGTATGTATAAATAAATAAATCTTAAAAAAAAAGGAAAACCGTGTATATCTAGTTGTAAATTAATGATCAGAAGCATTGTTGAAAGATGCTAAAAGTTGTATTTACTCAGTATTTTTATTTTGAGGTGTGGCATGCTGCATCAGGTTTGGGAGAGACAATAAGCATTACATAGTTAGGCTTTTACCTTTTTCAAATTAATTTAGTTGCACAATGAAATTCATCCTGCTGGTAGAATGTTTTCCAGAGATAAAAGATAGAGGTTCTCGCATTAAATTAAATATATATGAAGCATGCATATATTTCTTCTTGCAAATCTCTGAAGGATTCGCCTGTTTGTAGAAATGACCCATTATGATTTAAACAGGTAGTCATATGTAATATATTAAATAAACGAGAAGCTGAAATTACTTAACTGATGCTCAATACATTTGATGAAACAATAGGTTTTGGAAAAGTAGATGCAACTTTATTTCCCTAGAAACTTTCAATGATTCATTCATTAGATTGATGCAAACCAATTTAATGCAGTGTTACTGGCAGACAAGATACTCAAATTCAGGAATGTCAAGAATGCTGTTTTATTTTGGGAAGTTCAATGTTCCTATTAAAAGACTTTTTTCTAAAGATTGTTAAATTCTACATTTATTTCTCTGCTCTTCATATCAATGTTAAGATTATAACAAAAAGCTGAGATTTACCTGTGTAATTTTGCCTTATCAGTCGCAATGAAGATGAAGACCATTAAATGGGAAGAACGTACACCAGCTACACGAATGGCTCAAGTGTGCTAAAGCTGAAAGAAGAGTTATTACCGCTCTCTTCTCATTTTTATTAACTTGTCTGATTCCAAACAATATGTGATAAATTGGCAAGATCACATATGAAAATCAAAGAATGGAAGTATCAGTAGAATGTATATTACAAAGAAACTCATTTTATTAGGGACTGATTAGGAAAAGTTGTATAGGTAAGGTGTATGTTTGCTTCCTGCCTCTCAGCCTCCTTCCTGTTGTGACTATATGCACAACATGTACAGATATCCAATAGTATCATATTACAAATACCTGTTATTCTGTTTTAATGTGATAGTAGCAGTGAAATCAACTTCTGCAGGGACAAGAGTAGCTGAATAAGCACCATTTAAAATCAATGCATTGTAAAGACATGGAAACTCAGAATAAAAACAACAATGTTGGTACACAGCACTAGGTTAAGGAATAGAACCATTACCTTTAGAAAAAAATACAGTCCCCACAACATTTTACCTTTGAGACCACGGAGAAATATCCTTATTTGTTGATAAGGGGTACATACTTAACTCACACGGTTAATTTAGTTGGAAAATATGTAAAAGTTATCTGAATTGCTTAGTATAAAATGTACACTCAATAAATATTATTGTTACATTATTATCCTTCCCTAATGCTGTGATGTGTACATGTCTAGCCCTGTACAAAGCAATTAATGGCTATCCAATAACTACTAATTGAAGGTGAAAAGCTTGTGATTTCATGTTTTACTCTAAAGTGCTAATGATATAAAATTTAGTTCATTTGTTTAGAGTGAAACAATGATTACTGTAGGGTAAGTGATGGTCAGACATTTACACTGCTAGCCTCTGTGGCTATCACCTGTGGCCTTGAATGCAGGAGGTTCTTGGGATCATGGGCTCGGGGTACGCATGCCTGGAGGTGGACACCTGATTGTGCAGTATTATATGGGCATGCGTAAGTGGGAACACCTGCACCTGTAGGCTGGGACTATAAGGGTGGAGAACAGCTACGAGAGGATGAGCCACGGCTGTGAGAGGAAGAGACCACAAGAGAACACCAAAGAAAGCTCAAAGAGTAAAGATTTGTCAGGGGCTGGGAGGACTATCAGCCTCCTGCCCCATCCTCCCCATCAGCCTCCCTGCCTTGCCAGTCTGTGGGCTTGCCTCACAACGACTGCTGTAGAAAGATCATTAAAGCCTGAAAAAGCCACTGAGGGCTCCTGGACTCTCCTTTACCTGTCTGCCTGAATGGATAGAAAAACTGTCCTGTGCCTTGCTGGCACTACAATTATTTTTAATCATGATGTTATCTATCAATTATATCTTATCAGTTTCAGTATCCACTAGTTTTTTAAACAGTTATTCCACTTTGTCAAATGGTCTGCTACAAAAATGTCCAAAACATCTCTTTGTATTTGATCTTGCTTTGCTATACATAATTCTATCAAGCATCTTCCAATTTTGTTGTAAATGGCAATATTTCAATCTTCCTTGTAGATAAATACTATGTCATTGTGCAGACATTTTCTTGATGCAGTATTCCATTGGTGAGCATTTTGGGTTGTTTCCATATGCTAGCTATTGTAAATAATGTTGTAATAAACATTGTAGAGGTCATAATTTTTTGAATTGATGGTTTCATTTTCTTTGGATAAATGCCCAAGAATAAGGTTGCTGGGTCATATGGTATTTCCATTTTTAGTTTCTTAAGGTGAATTCAATTAACTTCCCAGAATAGTTAATTCAATTAACTTCCCAGAATACAGATAGTATTCCAACTAGTAGTACAGTAGGGTTTCTCATTGTCTATATCCTTTATCAATGGGAATCTTTTTAATATGTGCCATTTTCATGGGTGTGAGATGTTATCACATTACAGTTCTGACCTTCATCTCCATTATTAAAAGGAATGACAAACATCCATGTGTTATATGTCTTCTGGATATTCTCTTTGGTGAATTGTCTATTTAGATCTGCTGCCTATATATTAATTGGGTTTTGTGCTTTTTAAAAAAAATTTTATTGAGGCAATATTGCTTTGCAGCACTGTATGTGACTCAGAGGTATAGAAACACATCTCTTTAGATGTATGCCACCAGCCAGTTCCAATACTATTTAATGCATCCATAGTGTTTCAACACAGTCCATTGATCTGCCTCCACACATTGCTCTCTACACTCCTCACCCCCTTTGGTGACCTAAATTTTACTGACAGATTTCCAAGTTTTGTTATTGATTTGGTTTTGATTTAACACTTTGTTCTCTTTCTCCATATTCTATGCATACACAAACACAAACTGTTTTTCTTTCTCCTTCTGACTCATGTAGCAGAATGCAATCCATTTCCATCCATAAAGTAAAAAATGACAAGTGTTCATCGAGAACATAAACAAAGGGAACTACATTGAGCTAAGAAGCTTCTGCACAGGTAAGAAACCATAAGTAAAATGAAAAAACACCCAACTGAATGGGAGAAAATGTTTGCACAATGTGCATCTGATAAAGGACTGATATCAAAATCATAAAAGGAACTCATAAAACTCTACAAAAACAAAAGAAAAAACCCCAATGAAAAAATGAAAAGAAAAAATAAGCATATCACGACCACAACGAAATACCATCTCACACCTGTGAGAATGGCCCATATAAAAAAGACCAGAAATAACAAGTTCTGGTGAGGATGTGGAGAAAAGGAAGCCCTCCTACATGCTGGTGGGAATGCAAACTGATCCAACTCTTGTGAAAAGCTGTATGTATGGAGGTGTCTCAAAAAATTAAAAATGGATCTGTCATTTGACCCAGTAATTTCACTTCTAGCCATCTAGCCATCTATCAAAAAAATTCTAAAACACTAATTAAGAAGGAAACATGCACTCCCATGTTTTATGCAGCACTATGTATTATAGCTAAATTATGGAAACACCCTAAGAACCCCAACACAAATGAGTAAATCAAGAAGATGTGGTATATAAAGCAATTTACAGATTCAATGCTATTCCAATAAAAATCTCAATGACATTCTTCAAAGAAATAGATCGACTACTGATGAAATTCATATGGAACCACAAAAAACCTCGCATAGCTAAAGCCCTCCTAACTAAAAAGAAAGAAAACGGAGGAATTTCACTCCCTGATTTCAAACTATATTACAAAGCCATAATAAT